>DF240784.1:80000-101594 GCA_000507305.1 Breviolum minutum Mf 1.05b.01
TTTGTAACCTCTTTTGACATCTTGCAACCTCTTTTGACATTTTTTGACTTCTTCAGCTTTGGCATGATGCCTGCTTGAAACAGGCTTGAAACCACAATCACAAACAAAAAAAATCTGTCGAACGTCATGATAAACATAATGTAACTATATAATACTGTGAGCAACCTTCACTTTCCCATTTTTGGCTTCTCTGCGCTTGCTTCACCCATCTTCACCAACATCCTTGTGGTTACAACATTACGTACAAGTCAGAGCAAAACTCCTCTTGAGGTCCGCAACCCAAGCTGGCATTGGATCATGAATGGCAAAAGATGGAAACACCTCGGTGTCAAGAAGCATCGCTGTGCCAAAAAAACCTGGAAAACACCGCGCTTTGTCTATGCTGTGGAAAACATACTTTCAGGCAGCTGTTTTCATCTAAAGGAATGGAGTAGCATGGAATGGATAGGGTGAAGGGTCATTCCAGGCGAAGTCAATTTTTGATTACAGGACCTTTAATATTGAATGTATATATAATAATGACTATATAATTTATGAATTATAATAGTAGTAGTAATAACAATAGTAAATACAATAAGGATATATATATATATAACAATAGTAGTAGTATTATGATGACGATGATGACAATGATGATGATGGTGATGATTATTATCATCATGATGATGATAAACATGATATTATATGAGCTGAATCTGAGAATCTGATTCCATGCATCAAAGTTGCTGTCAGATTCAGCCAAGATTGTTCTGGAATACCATAACGAGCCTGGCAGGATAATCAAAGTCCCTGAGTTATATACATTGGGTCCTACCAAAACACTGGTTCACAGTGGATTCCATGAAGGTTAAGGTTGGGTTCCCTTCATTTAAAAAAATACAACAGATTGTTTTGCATTTACCCACTTAGTTCCCCACGGTTTTTCGGCATGCCCCAATATACCTGGATCTTCCTTTTGTGTGTAAAATTTGTGCCTTTTCACCAAAAAAGCACCCTACCAAAAAAAGACATTTTACATAAATCCGGGTAGACACATATCTCCACCAATCTCTCAGAAATCCACAAAAAAACCTCCAAGAAAAAGCCAAGATATCTGAGGGCCTCAAAAGTTGAACCTCCCTGTGTGAAGAAAAGTCGCACTGCGTGTGTCACTGGTGGTAGATCTAAAGGTACCTGCGCCAACAAAAGGAGACGGATGTGATCACTTGTGATTTCTTGTGTCAACGAAAAGGATCTGCAAGTCGATTTTGCAAGACAAGTCACTTTGAATCCATCAAAAATTGAATCGGATCAATTTTAAATGACCCCTAAGTAAGTTACGATCGAGCTATTAGATACTCAGGTTTAGGGGTCCGTTCAGTGGGTCCTGTTGGAGATTTCTTGGATTGGATCAACATTAGCACAACTAAGACCCTTTCTTGACACTGCACTGATGCGTGGATTCAATTATGCTCTCATTCACACGCCTGACATTGAACTTCACGTTGAGACACATAGACCTTGCAATTTTGCGACTCTGCGAAGCAATACTACTGTTGATGGAAGAAATCCGGCTAACCACCTGGCATATAAAACCTTATAAATAACGGGATAAACCACCTATCAACTGGTGCAGGACTTCTTCCATCAACAGTATCACTGACTTCACACTCTGTTACAATCCTGGTACACGTCTTTCTTGTGCCAGCAAGCTGCCACTGCACTTTTGCTTCCTCTGTTCAACATCATGAATCTGTTTCCCAATCTGAGCATGTTTACTGCTGTTGCTGACCGAACACCTGTCACGTCAATGACATCAATAAAAGAACTCTTTACAAGAATATCGAGCGGTTTAACCGATAATACGCATCGAATATAATGAATACTGTGGTATATATGACCACTTCATCTGTGAAATATCCGGATTCTTTGCACGGTAAATCACTCTTCACAAGAAACTTCACTAGTCACACAAGTTCCAATAGGCAAGCACCAGTGAATGCGATTGGTCTGCTCAAGAAACCTACTTATCGATGATTCCGAAACAATCCATCAGCACAATACAAGTATATGCAGGTTTCAGCAACTAGTTTGTTGGATCAAGCAAGATAGTAGGTATCCTGCCGGAAAAAAATATATATAATAAGAAAATGGACTTGAACACATTCCTATACTTTCCAAGCATGTAGGGTAATCATGCAAGACTTTGAGTTTGACAAATTGGCAGCACCTGTATCGTTGGTCAGGTTCTTGGGGTAGGTCACATTCCTTGGAGACGTTCCAGCTTCAACAGTAATGTACATGTGTGATACCATGTATATCTGTAATCATGTGTGACTTAACTTGATAATTATACTGTGTACATATGAATATATATGGATGGGAAGCAACATAATAGAATCAAAGGAAGTAATCTGAACATCATGGAACACGTACAAGTGCAATGTCATACAATTACCTACGTTCAATGTCAATATGGCAGCAATATAATACAACCTACAAAAATACATTGCGTATATAAGCTAATGATGTTAGCTGATGTAACAACATCGTACAATATCGTATATATATATGTATAGATATACCATCATACGCTAGCGTAAACATATACTGCTAAACTATACTGTACCAAACTATACTATAGCTATACATATGATAGATATACATGTCTATATATATGAAATAGTAAGTGGTATGCATAGACGTATTTTCAGAATGCCCAAACAAGATATTTATAATATTTATATATACAGTATAATCACTCAGTCCATCATGAGTGAAAATTCCTTGGAGTCCAACTCCTAACGAAACCACCTTTTCCCTCGAGGCTTGCGCCAAGCAAACGTGCAGTAGCCGAATGCAGGTGCTAACCTGACGACGACATGGGATCATATCATCAAGCTTAGAGGGCCTAATATGTTTCAAAATACAATGTCACACTGATTATCACTGATTTTTTATGAATTGTATCAGGAAACCTTCTTATTTGCCCATAAGTAAGTCCCCAAATCTCATCGCCAGGTCCATCCATGTCTCCGTCAATCTTGACTTCTTTTTCGGCGAGTTGCTGGCGTATCGGAAAGAAATCTCCACCAAAGAAGGAGATGATCTCACCTGTCGAGGCTTCTAAATCCACCAGCTGCACTGCTGCACGTCCGAAAAAAAAAACAAAAACGGTATTTTTGTGACATTTTTTTTTCGAGGTGAAGTTGAACGAACCGCCAATCAACCAATGGTGGGCATTTTTCTGACAATAGGCGGGAGATTTGGCCCGCCCTTTCAATGGAAATTTCCAAGAAAAAAATCGAATCTAAACCAAGCCATCAAATTTTCAGGGGCAAAAAAACATTAAAAAAAAACGTTGGTTTCAGGGGCAGAAAATCCAACTCACAACTTGCACCAAAATCCAACTTCCTGGTGAGCGAAAAATTCCAATCTCCTGACAAGCTGGTGAACCAAATTCCAATCTGGTGAGATGAATTTCCTCACTGCAAAGGGTCATTATATTACCAATCCAAACAATGCACTATTATGAGGGAGATCCCTCAAATCTACCGTACATGTTGCATTCTTTGATCCCCCAATAAGTTCCAATAAGTGGGTAATTTAAGGATCCCTGCACTACAGGCACTCACGTTACTTCCTGGACATGGCCTCGTCCCATAAGTACACTTGTTGGTGCCAGTGCAGCAGCCAATGGTCCAACACCACCATGAAGGATGGTCTCAGCAACGTTGGAAGGCTTGGTAGTGTAACATCGACATGCCTAATTGGCCTTTGACACTGGTCGGTTCATCATCTGAGCACCCAAGCAAACACAAGGCCTTCTGCTGCCACAGGATGAAAGTTCCTGGCAGAAGAAAAGCTTCCCACTTCTCAAAATTATCAGGATTCGTATCAAAGAAGTCATCAAATTTGACAAATTCTGAATCCAGGACTGATGAATAATGCTGAGGGGATTCAGGAATGAATCTCAATGGTATAGCCTATAAAAAAGAATTCATGTCCTCATTCCCATACTGGTAGACAATTTTTGCGCCTGCCGCCATCAAAGGAGACTTCTGATAAATGATCAACTGAGCCCAACTGTGACCTCGTTGGACAAAAAAGGGCTGATTTTTCCAGGATAAATCCAACACCGAATCCTACCTCCAAAATTCTCTAAACATGATGGAATCATGGTATGAAATCAATTTGCTGAATCATGGTGCGAAAAGAACTGTTGTTTTTTTCTATGCTCGGGTCACAAATCATTACATCATGGAGACATCCGATGCTTATGATTTCTTATGTGTTTTAAGAGCTTTTAGGAACAGCTAGTTGGTGGTTTCAACCCATTTGAAAAATACTAGTCAAGTCAAAATTGATCATTTCTCCGAAAATATTTGAGTTGCCACCACCTACCATGGGACCCCAAGTGCCCATGAAAAATGAAGGGTTTCAATCCCTAGAAATATGGGTTATACCCCCTACAAATGACGGTTTCACGTGGGTTCCCATGGTAGACAGTCACCAACCTTCCAACTGAGATCCCTTGCGTCAGCTGGATGATTGGCAGTTCACTTGGGGAAGGACATCGCAGCTCAGTGCCTCTTAGCGATTTCTGCGCAGCTGTGGAAAGTAATACTGTGATGGCAACCATAAATCCGGCGATCACCAGTTGATATGGAGAATGTTAGAATGTTCCATTTTTTTAACCGGGTTTTATGCATTCCAGGAGGATTTCTTCCACCAACAGTATGGGTCTTGTGTTTTAAAGATGCAAGGTGTGCCCTTACTGGTTATGAATTTGGGATATATATAACTACCCTATGAATGGCTTTAAAAGATGGGTAGCTGGGGTGATTTCACCCTCTTTATAGTTGTTGTAGCCCCATTTTACAAATGGTAAAAATGCCCACCTTGTGCTTAAATGAAGCTTGGAGCTAGATGTATTCGAGTGCATAGATCACTCGCAAAACGGCCCTGCCTGAGAGCAAAGTTCCATTCGTGACAAGGCGCGTTAGCGACCAAAAGCATTGGACTTGTGACCTGACACGAAGAGAAAGAACCCTGGAAATCGGCTTGTCTCCCAAACAAGGAAAGGCTTGCAAATCTCCCAAACCACCAGTTTTGTTTGAAGGGGTTATCTTAGGGCCATTCCGGGAATGTATATAATTTCCCCAGCCCACCTTTCAAAATACTGGTGAGATTACTGGCTGACTGAAGCTTCCAACACAGAAACATCTTCGAACATCTTCAAAGGATCAATGGAAATGTTGATATCTTGGCAATTCTTTGTGACCTTTTTGGGATGGTTAAGTGACCCTTTGAAATGGTTAAGTGACCTTCAACTAGGGGATGAAAAGGTCACGGCTTGAATCACCTGGATGAACTTATCAACTATTAAACGCAATTAACTTTACACAGTATCAGTTTCTTCCAATTTTTCTGAGACCAGCACGGATCTGCATCGTCAAAGGGATAGTTCTTACCCTGACGCGGCCGCTCTTTTCCCGTGGAAAATAGCCATCAATGCAAACGATATGTTTTTTTTTATCAACAACTTGTGAAAATTACACCCTGCAAGATTAACATGGAACCTACAAATCACCCATTTAGAAAGGAAAATGATCTTCCAGGCCTCCATGATTATGTTCCATGTTAATCTTCCGGGGTGTATACTTTATATAAAGATATACAATTCAGCTTCGAGTCTTGAAGCAGCAGTACATTCAAGCAGTTTTGAAGTTGTGGAGGATGAAACAACCAATTTCAGTGTGTCAGTTTGGCGCACTTTGACAAGGACAGACACATTCACAGGGCCAAAGTCGGGCTGCAAGCGGAAAAAGTTTGGTGTCCTGATGTGGGAAAAACTATGGCATGATGTGGGCTCTACATCGACGTAGCACTTCCAAACACATCAAACAGGTCAACCGCCCCTGAAAGTTGCTTGGAAGACGTGCAAGTGCCTTTCCTTCTTTGGGAACGGCCTATTTTCAGGGGCGAGCTGTTGGTTTTAAGGAGGTTGTTTCAAGATTGTGCCACTTTTTGAAGACACCAAGAAACATAAGAAACGTCAGAAAAAACGGTGCAAATGTTGGCAGTCCTTGTGTACACAAACTTGGTAGGTTTTGAGGTCGTCAATTGTGGATCTCCCGTGCCTCGGGCAAGAACTCTCTGCTTGGCTTATTCAAAATCATGTCAGTTCATAACTCTCAGAGTATCTGTCAGATTCTCTGCATAAATAGTAATTGATATGTAAGTTTTTTCCATAATTTTGACACTCATTTTGAACCTCAAAAAACAAAAACACAAAAAAAAACACTGTTTGATCATGCTGAGTGATGATGTTTTCCACCAATTTTGGTGAATTGCCAAGTCCTTGGTGTTCCGAACGTCCAAAAGCCGGAGCATAGGTGAGGCGGAAACCAACCTCTCTGCTGGTGCCTCCGAAGATAATCACTTGCAGTATGGATGCAGAGACTCTACACTCCCCAAGTTTAACATGGTTTCACCTACACCCCTCATGATTAACATGGAACATCATCGTGGAGGTTTGGAAGATCATGTTCCTTTCTAAATTGGGTGATTTGTAGGTTCCATGTTAATCTTACAGGGTGTAAAAATTGTGGTTTCCAAAAGACGGAATCTCCTAGTGCCAGGGTGCCATCGTCAGGTGAACCATGTTGAACTTTGGGAGGCGTAATACCCGCCCTGAAACTAACAGCAAGTTCGCCCCTGAAAATAGGCCGGGCCGCAAAAGGAAACGATCGTATTCCAACCATCCATTTTCAGGTGCTTTTGCTGCTAGCTAGTGGTGCTTTCAACCCAATTGAAAAATATGCTCGTCAAAATGGCTTCATCTTCCCGAAAGTTTCGGGGCGAAAATCACGAAAAAAGATGTGAGTTGCCACCACCAACCAACCTCAAAATAGACCACTGGAAAAGGAGATCCCTTGGAAACCATCCATTTTCTGTTAGTATTAGGGATCACCTCCAGGATCACTATGTCCAGCCCTTCGCAAAGACAGGCTCTTGACCTCGGGCCAGTTGCAGGTTTCGCTGGGTTTTTTTGAAGGGCTGCATTTTAGGTGTCAAATAAAGAGAGCAAACGCCAATGCGAATGGTTGAAAATCCCATCAACCATTCGTATTGTAATTTGTGATATTATTTATATCCTGTATATTGATGCAATTTGTTCATAACTATAGTTGGTGGTTTCAACCCAATTGAAACCTCTGCTCGTCAAAATGGATCATTTCCCCAGCCCAAAGACATTTAGGTCGATGGTTCGAATGATTTTGTCCTTTTCAATTGTTTGGTGTTTTTGAGCTTCAAAATGTTACATATAGATACATATGGATGTTTCCAAAAATAGAAGTACCCCCAAAATGGATGGTTTCTAATGGAAAACCCTATTAAAATGGATGATTTGGGGTGATATCTCCCTATTTTCGGAACCCTCCATATAGCTACATTACGCTGACCCAACCAATGTTTTTCGTGTCTTTTTGACAAATCTGGGGGCTCGAACAGGCTGATCCGCAATGCACAGGATATCATTGCTACCCAGGAATACTGCCTGGACGACAGGTGGACAGCTGCCGCGCATCGCGATTCTTGAGATGTAGTACAGTATACCAGTATACCCATCTTCCAGCTTTCTGCTTGTAAAAAGTCGGTTTTCTTCAAAGACTCTCTTATGTGTCATCAACGGAAACCTTCTTAATGAATGAAGATCTAACTTGTATTTGGTTGGCATCACCATCATTTTGACGATAGGTTCAACTTATGTTTTGCCATCAATTTGCCAGCATTTTGTTGTATCCACTGCCGGCTGCCATCATCCACTTCCCCATTTTGCGGCGCCGTTTTTTGGTTGCTTCCAACGAAAACGATGGCCCTATGGATCTTTCAACGCTGGAATTTCAAGACTTGAAGTTTCAGCTCCAGGTTCTGCAGCTCCTGCTTCCGGTGAGCCGGTGAGCGAGCCACCACCCGAACGGAAGGTTCAAATATATACAAATGGGATAAATTCGAACCAACAGTAGGGGGTGAACATTCAAAAAAAAAACATGAAAAAACACAACCTTTGGAACCACCACATAGCTTTGGTTGCTTCATTTAATCCGGCTTCCTCCCAAATATCCCGAAACTTTCTGTCCTCTTAAGTCCTTCTCTCCAGACCCGTCTTCAAAAGCATCATCAAACCTCGCTGAAAAGACCGTTTCAACCGTGAATGAACAGGTTTGGGATATAGCCTGTGCAAGTTCATTGCCAAAGCTTGATGTTCATGTTTAAAATGACATGCTTGTATCCTGTATGAGAGTTTAAAACTTTGTACAAAATATGGATTTTTTCCATGCTTTCTGCTTCAGTCATTCTTTGTGAACATCCTGGAAGCACGACTTGCCAAGCAACAAGCACTTTCGATGGCAGGCAATTTGGGCGGCCGGGATGAAGGATTTCCGCCAGGAATAGCAGTTTGTTTGGAAGCCTTACACCCCCGAAGTTTAACAGCTCGCCCCTGAAAAATGGTGGTTGGAAGACTATTCCTCTTTAAAGAGGGTAAATATTTCAAAGAGACAAACACTTCACTCGCATTTTTTGTTGTCTATTCTGGTATATTCTGGTACTGAGATGTGCTGAATCTTGTCAATACCTGATGGTTCAACAAGACCTTATCATCCTTTTTAGATGGTCACAGGGTGCAAGATTCTTTCTGCTTGGGGAAAGAGAAGTGGCTTTGGAAATGGAAAGGTACCCATTACTACATCATGACCACAATGAACCTTGTCGCCGCCTTTGTTGCGCCTGGTTGGTTGGCGGGACCCCGCTGATTGGTTGGTTGTTGCTTGTTGTTTATTGATGCTTGCTATACCATCTGGAAAGTAGATGGCGCAANTACGGTGTACATTCTGTGGAGAGCTCCTTGTTTGCTATGGCTTCTTTGACTTCTTTGGTGCTTTGTGCTTGTTTGTTGGTGATTGAGTTTGGTGCTTGGTGTTTGTGACACTTGAGGCATTCTTCGCTTGGCTTTTCTGTTGCACAACACTGCCATACATTCCAATACAGGTCACAACAAACAGAATGCCGAACAAGGAATCAGCATTGCTATCAAACACATTCATCTCACAATCAATTGAGCAGTGATCAAAACCCTTGTGACATTCCATTATACTGGTTGGTTAATCGGGATCTACTATCATGGCTGATAAATAATCCCTATCTAAATAACTGGGTAGTATAATCCTCTATCAACCCCCAACCAACCAGCTTGAAAAATCTCCAATTTTTATCTTCCCAGTCCCCATGCTTTTCTCTCTTTCACAAACAGCCTCAAGCTACAAATTAAGCATTTTTTTTTTAATATACTAGTTGGTGGTTTCAACCCATTTGAAAAATATTAGTCAAAAGTCAAAATGGGAATCTTCCCCAAATGGGGGTGAAAATAAAAAATGTTTGAAACCACCACCAAGTATATCATTCCACTCACAATTTGTGCCAAGGCTCTCTTCTCGTGGCACATAATGCACTGCCCCCAATCACCATCAGTTTGAAGAGCACAGCGTGCACCTCGTACACACCAATCTTGCGAGTAACCTCAAGTTGAAAGGCAGCGTGTGACGGATCGACAAATCCAACTGGAGGAATTTTTGACTAATATGAAACTGCTGAAAATGAGGAACATACAAATACATGAATCCTAATGTTGGGAGATTATGTTTCCAGTGATTTCAAGGGTATTTTTTTTACTTCCAGCATTTTGTCCAACAACTAGCTGCAATATTCTTGGTTCATGTTCCTCATTTTCCAGCTTTGGAACCAAACGAAAAGTCAGCTGGTTCATGTTGGTTCCGGGAGCAACGATGGGAGAACAATACTTGGAGGATCATCAGTTAGTAAGTAGTTAGTAACCCCCATTTAAAAGTCATGGAAAGGCCATTTGGAAGGGGAACAACCCTATTTAGGGGACTTACTACGGTTATTAACCATCTACTACTTAAGGGGATGATCCTCCAAGTATGCAACAACTGCAAACACCAACCTGTGCTTTTTCGTATCATTTTGGGTCAACCGGGGGGTAGCGAACATCTTTTTCTCAGATGCAAGTTTACCCCGCCCAACAGCCAAGATGCATCTGGTATTTGGACAGTTGAAATGGGTGGCTCTGATAGCTGCCAATCTGAAATCATCCTCCCATCTCACGCACTGTTGCTGGAAGTCCTCCTGGGTGATATACAAGAAACGATTCTTCAAAGGAAAGAGGTAGAAAAGGTGAAAAAGAACACAAAAAGCAGCTAAAGAGTGGATTATTTGACGGTTCAGAAATCCCATTCCAACCACCGTTTGGATGGTGCTAAAACCCGTCGTAAATCATGGGAGGGATTTCAACTACCAACCGAAAAACTGGTGACTTGTGGCCGGATTTCTGGTTGAGTACATCCATCAACAGTACATCCATCTGATTTTGTTACTCCCGACATCTAAACTTGGAGAATTCTTTGGAAAAAACCGGTCCTTGGCAAGAGGTACACACTGAGCCCAACTGCCATCTGGTTTACTGACGCAAATCGTTCCCATCTCACAATCCTCGGCAGGTTTTGTGCCGTTACCAGCTGGGGAAGTATGTTCATGTTCCTAGAAGGATATTGTATATAAACTAGAATCAAGGCTCTGAACTTTGGATTTACTACACATGGGCGGGTGGGCGGTAGGAAACGGGCCAATCCTCATTCATGTTCAATGGATATGGGCGGGTCACAAGGAGTATTAATCCGAGATTACCAAGGGCTGTGAAACGAGTAGTAGCCGTGCAAAGAGCGAGAGTAGTAATAGTAAATAGGAAAAGTATGGGAAAGTAGTAGCAATAATTTGTCATAGGCAGGGTGATAGCAATGGGAAAAGTACTGCTACTACTAGTAGTATTTGCTAGTCCTTGTATTAGTAAGAGTAAGAGTAACGACTCTAGTAGTAGGAGAGGAGTAGTAGTAATAATTCTAGTAGTAATAAAACTAGTAGTAGTAATAATAGTAGCGACAGCAGCAGGAGCAGCAGTAGTAGTACTGCCTGTAGCTGCAGCAATAGGAGCGGTAGGAGCAGGAATATTCAAAGTAGCAAACGAAAGGAGCACCACTGTTTCGTAAGACTTGTTTTTTTCTCCAAAAGTGACTGGGCCAATGCTTGAGTCAGCCCCAGAATACCACGTCCCACTGTATAATTTATAATTTCAAAGGAGAAATGAAATAACTTTGGTTAAATATATACAAGTATGCTATTATCCTAGTATCGTCACAAATCTGACTTGTCACCCAACAAAAATGCATTGATGCAAACACATATTAATCATATCAATCATAGCAACAATCCATTGAAACAGCATGACCAGTCTTTGACCCACTAGACCCATGGCAACTGCTGCAGCTAAGCATCTTGATCCCATTCGCACTTGACTGAACTACACAGTATCTTGGTTGCTTTTACAGCAGCAAGTCGCATTTTTCTGTCCCAATACTTGCATTCCTTCTGGAAAGTCTTGTCATCCAAGGGAACACACTGACTCCAAGTCCGATCTTCCTTGAAAACGCAGGTGCGATTGCTACCACACTCTGTCTCATTTGAACAACTACTGACTGTATTGGTGGTATCCTCCACGGGTTTCACCTCAGGCTTGACCTTTTCAGTCTTAACCTCCTCAGTGTTGACCTCCTCAGTCTTGGCCTCCTCGGTCTTGGCCTCCTCAGTCTTGACCTCCTCGGTCTTGACCTCCTCAGTCTTGACCTGTTCTGGATCCTCCACTGAGAGTTGTCGTTGCTGGACCTGTAGTACACTAAGAGCACATTCACCATGAGAACATTCGTCGTCGACTGGAAACTCTGCAGAAATCTGACCTATCAGGCCAGCAAGCAGATACAAGCGAAGACAACTATGCATTTTCACGTAAGAGCACTTTTCATGGGCACCTTGCCCCAAAAAAGGAATCTATAGCACTTGAGCCCAAAAATCACACCATCATATAGACATGTAAAATTACCCTCATTTTTTTTGCCGGGAATTTACGACAGGTGAGGCTTTTTGTCTTCTTCTCTTCGTGTGCGTGGAATTGCCATCTGGTTTTCATTGTGCATCCTTGGGCCCCCCAAAAAAAAGTCCCCATAAACATGAAGATCGTGCTGATCGAAACCTCCAAATGATCAAAACCTGCGCTCCACCAGCGACCCGACTCGACTCGACTCGCCTCTGATCGGGCTTCCGCTCCAAGACCGAACAAACATCCCAAGGTGGCGACTCGGGGCAAAGCACTGGCAGTTGTCACCTTTTGGAGGAAAAAAAACACACCCCACGGATATGGGTTGGGTTGAGGATGACATGAATTTTGGGATGGTTTTTGGTGTTGAAAGTCTTCGGGTACAAAGTTTGGTGTTGAGTTTTTACATAGTATCTAGATTGTTCGTCTCAAATCACAAATCATCCATTTCATCATTTCACTAATTCTAAGTCATCCCTTTTTTGCTTGAGTTTAGTTTTTTCTGTATCTGATTGAAGTTCCCCTTCCTTTTCAAAGTCTACGGGAATTCTCCGTTTCGAAGTCTCTCCGCGTTCACCTGCACGGTGTTGTTGCCAGTTGTTGCACCAAACGCCGGAGCCAAAGATGATGTCCAAAGTTCCGCGGCTGAAATGATGTAAACCTGGATGGAACTGAAGGTTTTGTTAAAGGCCAACAAGCGGTCAAGAGGGAAAGGTGGTGTTTTTGTTTAAAGGAACATGGAACAAACTTATGGCAGATTAAACATGGCAATGAAACATCAATCATATATGTTGATATATTTGATATGATATACTTGTAAGTGATAGCCAAGTTGATATGTGAGAATCAAATCAGTCTCCATGTCAAATGGAAGCACATCAACCACAAGATCATCCTCATCATCGTCCTCATCCTCATCGTCCTCATCGCCCTCATCCTCATCTTAATCGTCATCATCATCCTCATAATCATCATCCTCATCCTCATCCTCATCCTCCTCCTCATCCTCCTCATCCTCCTCCTCCTCCTCCTCCTCCTCATCATCATCATCATCATCATCATCATCGCCATCACTGCTATCCCGACCGCCAGCAACAGCAGCACATCAGCAGGAGGAAAAGCATCCCTTCAGGCTTTCGCACTCTCTAATTAAATCTTTTCAGCACTTTCCTTGTATCAGCTATGTCGCGTCCATCCTTTACGTCTCTACTTTTTGATGTTTCAAAAGTATCTCCAATCCAAGTGCGAGCCTCGTATATCTCCTGAGACCATTCTGCTCCGTCGTTGGAAACTTGAATCGTCACATTGGAAGTTCCTCCAGGGGGAACAGAAGGTGAAACTCTTACAAATGAGCCTTTTGAAAAGAAAAAACGGCCTTACTTTCCATTGCACTAGTTGTTTAGTAGGGATCCGGGATCCCTATACTGATTTAATATTACAATCCCTATATACCTGGGTAGTTGTTCATCCCCTAAAAAAACTCTAAACAACCAGGATTTCTTCATTATTCAATTGTGGCCTCCCCCACAGCTGCCGTTTTAGGAGCTCTTGTCACTCAAAAAGCACCCAGAACAGTCGTGAATTTCAACAACCTCAAAGTTTCCAACAAGGGGTGAAATACCATAACTCGTTGGTGGTTTCAATCCATTTGAAAAATGTTAGTCAAACTGGAAACCTTCCCCAAATAGGGGTGAAAATAAAAAATGTTTGAAACCACCACCCAGACAACTAGTTGGTGGTTTTTCGAACCAACCCAATTTGAAAAATATGCGCAAGTCAAATGGGAATCATTTCCCCAGGTAATTAGGGGTGAAAATAAAAGATATTTGAAGCCACCAGCTAACATGATATCATAACATGTTGGAATCATTTCTTTTGGTGGTTTCCGTCACCGGGACCATTTTTGAACAGAAACGTGAAAACACAAAACGCACAACACCAAAGTCCTGGTAGTTCGTAGAGGGGAAGTTTACAGCGGACCTCCACAGGGTTTCAAGGATTTCATTGAAAGAAATCAAAAGACATCGCACACAAATCAAGCATCTGGCTAGGTGGTGGTTTCAACCCATCTGAAAAATATTAGTCAAATTGGGAATCTTCCCCAAATACGGGTGAAAATAAAAGATATTTGAAACCACCATCTAGCTGGTCTCTCTACAACACACAACGCAATGTTACAATGCTCTTGCGAGCAAGCAGCTTTCCTGCTACAATCCACAATGCACAATCCACTAGTATTTCCACAAAGTATGAATGCAGATTCATACAAAGGCAAGATCTGAACACTATCTCAAGAATCACGCCGATTCCTAGAAAAAAGGTGGGCGAAATAGAAGATCAGAAGTCGCATCCATACTGTTGATGGAAGAAATCCTGCAACACCTGGGATGTGTAAAGATTGTATAAAAGGCTTGAAAATAGTGAATAAACTATCCACTAACTGGTGCAAGATTTCTTCCATCAACAGTATCACAATAAATCCTTCAACATCCCGTTGTTGAATTTTTCCAGTGCCTGGGTAGCGCTGATGAACATGGCATAGGGCGATACAATCGTATGGCCAGCCTCAAGTTCCCAAGAGGGAAGAAACTCTTGGAACTGAGCTAGTTGGTGGTTTTCCCCAACCCATTTGAAAAATATGCGCAAGTCAAATTGGATCATTTCCCCAGGGATTGGGATGTTTTTTTTTGAAACCAGGACCTGGTGAGATACTGAATTCAAGATGCTTTCGTGTACAAGTCCATCGGTGGGCCCAAACACCAGTGATTTCAGTAGGGGCACAATTTTTCCTCCACTTATTTCGGGGTGAAATAACCCCAGTGAACCCCAGTTGTTCTCCGCCATTTGTAGGGGAACTAGATAGGGCCCAACTTCTAGTTCAACTTGATTTTAACTGATGTTAAAACTGCTGCACAGTCTGGTGCTGTTTTTTTCCAAGAGAAAAAATCCATGCATCCAAGTCACAGTATCAAGTACCCGGCAACGAAGACGATTGGTATTGACAAAGCCAAGTCCGATCACCAACAAACTGGGGTCCTAGGGGAGGATGACAAAACTGTGAAGTGTCGGAAGGGTAACCAAAAGCATGAACAACTTGTTTCAAGATGAGACTGTTCAACAAAATATCTCAAGCAAGGAACGTGATCTATATTGAAAAGTTACATCATGATTCCAGCAACACGAAGCTGGATAACTCTTGCAGCAAAGAGAAAATTTATACATCACTGTAAAAATCGATCCTAAATCCTAAGGTCTCCTGAGTTCTTCAGCAATTTTTGAATTTGAAACATGACTATGAAAAGGAAACAGAGTCACTAAGTGACTGTAAGCTTAGCCTTTCATGAGCAACAGGAGCAGGCGGGCTCCTCTTCAAAGTCAGGAACTCGACGGCTTCGATCGAGCCTAATGAGGCCAAACGTTCAGGGTACCCTGGACCCTGACATTCCATGGAATATTTGTTGGTTCATAACTAGTTGGTGGTTGAACCACCCATTTGAAAAATATGATCGTCAAATTGGATCATTTCCCCAAGTAGGGGTGAACATAGAAAATATTTGAAACCACCACCTAGTTATAATGGCTTATGAAATAATCCCTATGTAATTGGGTCGTTTAATTTTTGATCACTGCTCATGTGAGGATTTGCAAAGTAAAGTAATGAAAAAAAATATCGATTCATCAGTATCATGATGGTTTCTACAAGGTGTTGATAGAAAAAGACAAATCATGCGCAGATTTTGTTGTAAATAGAAAACATAGATTGAATAGATAATATACAACCGTTTTTAAGCCATAGTTTGTTCTAAACATATTGCCTTGTTTCGTCCTCAAGGCAGTTTCTTTTCACCCTACAAAAAAAAAACATACACCAAACGGTAAACCGGAAAAACCCTCACATTATACAAAAAAAATCCCAGGTGGCTCTCTCATTCACTTTTTTAAAAAATCCTTCCAGGAACCCCCAGGTGTTTTTTTGGCGACGTAAAAAAAACATAAAGCCAAGAGACCAAGGTAACATCCTTGGATACACAGCTGTAACCTTTGGAGTATACAGCAGCATCGATGGAGACACCTGGTCCGAATCTACCCCGACTAACCGCTTCCGCTGCACAGGTGGAGCTGGAGCTTTTTTTCCGCGTGGGTTGCGTCGTGGTTGGTGGTTTTCAAACAAATTTTGAGCAGAAAAAATGTGGAATTCGCGGAAAAAATCAAAGGGATTTTTGGATCCGAAATCTCTGTTGTTGGGGTTTGTGGGAGGGGGGGATCTGAAATGATGTGGATTTCCAGATTTCCGAGATCATATCCATGGGATGAACTGGGATGGTAGGATCTTTTAAAGAAAAGGGGAATTTTCGTTACAAGAGTTTTTCATCTTGGGCAGCCGTTCGCCCTGATAAGGTTTTGGAAACACGGATGAACCAAACATTTTAGGTCAGAAAATGATTTCGATTAAGAAAGGAATCTCAATTCTTGAGAGCTATCCATCTCTTGTCCATAAATGGTCAATTACCCCCAGATTCACACAGATGAGTTGCTGCTTCAGTCACCATCTCTAGACTCTATATAATCTAAATAAAACTAGTTGGTGGTTGAACCACCCATCTGAAAAATATGCTCGTCAAATTGGAAATCTTCCCCAATTTGCGGGGTGGACGTAGAAAATATTTAAAACCACCACATGGCAAGTGGTGAAGGGTTGGTTCAAATCACCATGTTTTTCGGTTGTTTTTTTCAACCAACCCGCAAACCCGTTGCCTCCACAGTGGCCACACCACGAACCAAAAGGCCCAAATTCGACGGGGCTGCCTCACAGATTTGTTGGAGGCGCGCTCTTAGTATGTCACGTACATAAAACATAAAGGTTTAGAAGAGTTTGGCCATACCTTTTACGCTAAACAACCAATTTCTTAGATGAGAACTGGTTGTTTCACCGAAAAAACATCCACTTTAAACTAGTTGTTTAGGGGATTCATACTTGGATGAATCTGCTTCAAAAAAGGTCTTGCAAGATATGTCTCCCCTACTTGGTACAGAATTTTTTGCCACCAAAAAATGGGGAGTCACCACTTTCCACTCAAGAAAACCGCCTCATCTGGATCCACAAAATAGGTACTGAACCTCAACCGCTGGAGAAATGAAAAAGAATAAAAAAGATGAGAAAATCCAGAGAAATGCCACCATCCGATTCACAGCAAAAAAAAACATCAAACCAAAATAGCATCTAAAAAAACTCCAAAGTAGGCAACTGCTTCGCTTTCAGCTCTTTTTTCCATCATCTACTCAAGTCTTTATGTACAGTCTTTGATGCAAATGCTGGGCATTTGTCACAGGTCCCACAGCGTGGAAGTCATCACATCAGGTGCGCAATGCTTTTAGCTTGTATCATACCACCTTTTTGGGCGTTCAACTATTTTGTATTGGACAGCACAAAGAGTACAACACGCACAAATTGTGCCATGAATCTGCTAATTACTGACGTAAAACTCCATTTTCAACGGCGTTTTCAAAAGTATATGAGGAAAATGAGCCGGTTTAGAAGTAGTCCAGATCTGTACAAGAATTCCCCCCTGTCAATGACTCAAACTCGATATTTGAAAGAAAAGCGTGCAGCAGCAACCAGGGCAGAAATGCCGGCAGCCATCAGTGGGAGACAAAATCCCGAAGATCCCACCAAGAAGCACATCGCCAATGATAAGGTCACAGCCCCAATCTCTGTAGAGATTCGAAGCAATGACAAAGATTCAACGTGTAAGCTTGAGGCTACACCATCAGTGAAAATTGCTGGTAAAGCAGGACCAACGAAACCTTGACCCAAAGCTAAGGTACCTAACAAAAGTGTCAGGAGTAGTATTTCAGAACTTTCACCTGTAGCAACTTTAGATACCCATGGAAGCAGTAGAGTTGCAATTCCAACTAATGCCATTCCTGGTACTAAAACGGATTTTGGACCCCATCGATCTGACCATTCTGCCACAGGCTTTGCGCAACAGAAGCACAAGAGGTTTGTTGCAGCCAAGACAATAGAGAAACCCAACGCACCAAAGCCAAAGGATTGAGTGAGCATCAATGGAACCAAACAGTATAGTGTACTCGCCATAATGCCCCAATAGAAACCTGAAAATAGAAGAGCTTCTCTCACTCGCATATCTTTCAAGAGATGCCAAAACTTGCCTTCCCTTGGCTTGTTTTTCACTTCGGTGGTTGTTGCTGAAACTGCCGGTTTGGTCTCCTTCAGCATCCCTTGATTCAGCAAACCCAGAAGAAACCTGCAAGAAACCCAACCGCGAGGTTGAAGGCGCAGCTGCTTTTGTGGGTGTGTCTACGAAAGCACGAACAAGACACACCAATGTTTTTAAAGAAAACCAAGAAAAGAGAGGATTCGATACTTCTGACTCTCCAATGATTATCTCCTTGGTCACTAGGCAAATGTGTGGATTTCTACTCAATCAAACATTCACATCAATGAAAGAAGTTGTTCCAAGCCACGTGATCACAGCCAAATGGGACATGGCCATCTTAGCACCAAATAAATGAATTAGCTTTCCTCCAATCAGTGGTCCTAGAACACTAGAGAGTTTCTCAGCCATCAATACAGGTGCCATTACTCTGCTCTTGTTCTCCACGGTGGAAATATCTGTTAGGTAGAGTTGCATACCAGAGTTTTGCGCTAGTACAGCGGCTCCAACCAACAGTTTTCCTCCGAGCAATCCCAAGATTGTATTCGTATGAGCAAGGGCATACATTGCAAATCCAAAACATAGAAAAGCGGCCACCAACACTGGCTTGCGACCATTAGAAATCAAACATGTAGCAACTGGCATTGCACAAATAATCTTTGCTGCACCTTCTGCTGCACATACAGCTCCCCAGAGTTCTGCTGATAGCTCAAAATTGTCAGCTACCAGCAAAGGAACTATGGGTTGCATTGCAGTGAAGGGCAAAAAAAAGAATGTCTGTGAAAATGTCGCTAGCATCTGTGGTCCATTTTTTCTGGTTTGTGCGGAGCTTGAGCAGCTACCGGAGCAGCCACTTGTGTGCTGAGTTTTCGTCCAGGTCGTTTCATCTTCATCCATCGATAGCCCAACATCACAGAGACCAATGGCAAAGAACCATCTGGTTCCATTAAGGTGGAAACATGATCAACCCGAATGACTGCCGAAGGAGGCACTTCCCATTGCGTTTGAGGTCGTCTAACTGCAACACCTTGCATTGTTAGGATACGCAAAAACAACCGCTGAGCCCCAAATTGCTACACTGGAAATGAAGTTCAGTTTAAGTTGTCACTACCTAGTGAAACAGAATGATCTGCGAGCTCTCAGGATCAATTTCTCTCATGATTTTGGGAAAAAAACATGTTTTTTAAGAAATTGGTAGTGTCAAATTGTAAAGGAATTCCGATGGGTTCCTGTCTCCCCTTGCAAGTGTTCAAAGATGAGAAATTTGTCGAAATCCGAACCATGCGAAAAGCCCGGCAGGTTGGAAGGATTTCCACCAAGCCAACTTGAAACGGTGAAACGGTGAAGTTCGTGAACAAATCCTATGGTCTGCAGTGACAACACTTTAGATATCGACATAAATGTTTAACATGTGTTCAAACGCAAAAGTGTACGAACAAATATCAAAGAATATTGCTTACAGTCTCGCAACACATGGCTTTTTTTTTTCCCTGTATTGTTTGGTACAAAACAAAGGATTCTTTAATGGATTCCAACTAAAGAAACATTCCACCGTTGTTCGTCATTCCCACGTTTGTTCGTCACCAAGAAACATCATGCCAGGTGGAAAAGTTACGGAGTAATCCACCACCGGCGCACTTAACAATAGGCTCAACCTGAGCAATGAAACAAACCCTGGCCGTTTAGGATATATAGGGGATGAACAACTACCCAGTTTTATAGGGATTACAAGTTACAATAAACCACTATAGGGATCCCTATTAAAGAACCAGCAGCAAGAGGGTTTTCCTAGTAACATCGCAACGTGATTGACAACAAAATGAGGACTTCATCTTGCTGGCTATGAACTGATTGACTTCTCCTGAAGTTCATAGCGGAAATGTTGAATGGTATGTTTCTGTGTGTGCGTCTCAAACTGAGTTTATAGTTCAAAAACTCACCAATTCCCAAAAAGAAATGAGCCCAAAATTTGAGTATGGGTCCAGTTTTCGCAGTTTTTGTTAGGTCCATCCCCAATTTGAAAAATTTTCATGCTAAGCAGCTGTGAAAAACCTCCAACCTGGACATTCCCCTCGGGGAAAAAAAAACAACGGTTGGTCCCAGCAACTCTACCAATGGAATCTCCACCAAGCTGAAACTTCCAGTTGTTGGCCTCGGCCATGAGTATAAAAACCCGTGGGTTTCATAGTGGAATAAACTGCCAACCTCACCTGGTGCAGGATTTTTTTCCATCAACGGTATGTCAGCTACACCATCTTGGATGTCACATATCACACAGATGTTTTTCATGATTCATACAACATGAAGGCTTAAATTTCTATGAGTCTGTGTCCAATTCAGCACTTGAATTTATATACCTGAATCCTCCAGTCGGGTGTTTAAACAGACCTGCAAGGGTTGAAATTTGATGGTCAACCGGCTGTCTCGGAGCATTTTGTTGAGTCGACCCAACGCACTATAGTTGGTCGGTGCCACCCACAGCTTTACTTGTGCCTGTCGTGTCGGGGTGCTTTCAGATAGCAAACATGACGGATTGAAAAATGATGAAAAGATGTAAAGCAAATGCATGAGGTAGTTAAGAGGTGGAATATAAAACAGTAGTGATAAGGCTTACCCTACCCTTCGTATCATCCTCCCCCACCCCCCACATCACCATCAACTTTTCCACCCCCGCCCCCCAACATATGCTTCCTACTCACCAAATGTCTTGCCCAATTAGATTTCCTCACTCTACACTCACACACTTCACATTCAATTTCCAACATGCTATATTCCTTATTATACGCCTTTTTCTCCTCCCTATGTTCATCCCAGTATTTCTTATTCATTTCCCTAACTTTTTCCTCATTCTTCTTTGCCCAGCTTTCCCTATAACCCAAGCAAATATTGCAAGTAGCATTTTCCCCCCTATATAATTCAAGCACTCTCCAGCATCCACATTTCCTACATTGTTTCTTCTCAACTTCTTCCACTCCCTTTTCATTTTCAATATGCTTCTTTGTCCTCAAGTGCTTTGCCCATCCTAATTTTCTAACATTATGCCTACAAACTTCGCAGTAAATGTCCTTACATTCCGTATCTTGATTTTCACCTTCCATATCCTTAATATATACTACAACTATTCCTTTAAATATAGATGATACGAAGGGTAGGGAAGACCCCCTTATCTATTTTTTCCACCCCAAATCATGTAAAAAATCATATCAACATTTTTCTTAACATATCGTGGCAAGCAACACCCCCCTAAGGCCGCTCATAGAATTTAGATTTATAATGCAGTTTGTCCATTCTGAAACGGACATTTATCCATCCACAAACAGGTTGCTTATCCATCCATAAACAGGCATCGTTCCATTTCACAAGTGGCAGTTTTTCCAGTCATAAACAGGAATTTAACTATCCATTTTGAATAGATCTCGTCATCACCAT
>DF240785.1:0-72880 GCA_000507305.1 Breviolum minutum Mf 1.05b.01
GGAAGGATTTTGGAACCGACAGCTTGTTTCACACGCAGCAACGGTACCTTTTGTCCAGTACAATGTGCAATCTTCTGATATTCTACAACAGTTGAAATGTTTAAATCAACATGTTTTCAGGCATTTTCAGGTGTAATTGGTGTAACTCAAGAATCTGTTTATTGGACTTTTGATTGCATCGTGCAGTTTTGTTTAGATGCATTGCAATGAAGATTGAGCACGCTCTCAGGAGTCTTCTGATGTGTGGTGGAGAACCCCACCTGCTTCTTCGGAGGGACCTCAAGCCAACATGGGACCAATGGCCGATGCCGTGGAGACTGAGGAGGGGCCAAGATTTGTTCATCTGCAGTCACAACCAAAGTAGGACACATGTAGAACATGCAGACGCAAGATTGCAGAAAATCGGTCTTTGTTATGTCATTGAGTGGACTTGACTGTGATTCTGACTAGCATGACTAGCAGACTATCGGGGTTCTGAACGTTTTGACATATTTCATGCATGGTGGTCTTGAGAAATGAAATTGTGATATGGAGTCACTGGTTATTTGATGACTTTTCAGCCTAAGCGACAGATTCCAAACACTGGAAGTTCTCAGAGCATTGTGAGATTGGTGTTTCTGTTTTTTGCCAAGAGTTTTTGACAAAGTGTACACTGTACTTAGAATCTAGCTATGCTTTCAGGTTGAAGGGCTAAACCTTCGAATTCTGGGAAATGCTGAGATGGAGACGGCTGAAACCAATGCTATGGACGCCTGGCAGTTTTGATTGTAGAGAACCCAAGAGACATCAAGTGACGTAGCGATATCGTAATGATATCGTAGTGAAATTGAAGGGATATATCGACAAAATACGAACAGGCTGATTGCATCCAATAAAGGTGTTGCAGTTGCATCCTTTGAATTCAGATTGTGCAGAACATCACATTGCATTATGCTGTTTATCTTGGAAGGATTTTGGAACCGACAGCTTGTTTCACACGCAGCAACGGTACCTTTTGTCCAGTACAATGTGCAATCTTCTGATATTGTACAATAGTTGAAATGTTTAAATCAACATGTTTTCAGGTGTAATTGGTGTAACTCAAGAATCTGTTTATTGGACTTTTGATTGCATCGTGCAGTTTTTTTGTTTAGATGCATTGCAATGAAGATTGAGCACGGTCTCAGGAGTCTTCTGATGTGTGGTGGAGAACCCCACCTGCTTCTTCGGAGGGACCTCAAGCCAACACGGGACCAATGGCCGATGCCGTGGAGACTGAGGAGGGGCCAAGATTTGTTCATCTGCAGTCACAACCAAAGTAGGACACATGCAGAACATGCAGACGCAAGATTGCAGAAAATCGGTCTTTAATATGCTTTGAAGTGACAAGCACGCAACGAAAATTGACATAGCGGCCAGGCTTCTCGGCGGCAGGTTTCCTTTGCTGATTCGTCGGAAGGCAAGCTGCAAGCTGTTAGTGCAATGTGTGTAAGATACGAAGCAGAATTGCTGATCGAATGCTGATAGACCTGTTCGCAGTCCTTTGCAGTGTGCAGGTTCACGATCAGTTGCCGCGGAAGCTCTAGAGAAGGAAGAGCTGGAGTTGCCTGCCGCACTGCCGTCCTTCACCACATTGCTACCAGCAGAAGAGAAATCGACAAGTTCGACAGGTTCTTCTGCAAGTGACCAGCCAGAGATCACTGTTCCCACTCTGGTACCTGGTATGATCACGCCCGGAAGTGTACAAGAAAGTCCAAGTGGAAGCTTTCCTTCAACGAAGGGTGTGCACAATGTTACCAAGATCGATCTGAAAGCAATCAGCGGAAGATCACCTGAAGCTGTAGAATTTCTGAGCTGTGATTCTTCTGATGCGCTTTCTTCAGATCGTGTGTCACGATCAGACGCTCGTTCACCGAGCAAGCGGAGCAGGACGCAGAGTCCAACGAGTAGAAGGCCAACCATCCTATCAGTGGCTCGCCTTTTGCAAGTCAGTTCTTTTTTTCATTTTGCACTAGGAAAAGGCAGTCAAAATTGATTTCGGAAATTTCATGATTTTATATCTATTTGGAACACGTCCTTTGGAAGGAGACTTGTAAAGTACAACACATGGCAGTTTCATTAAAGTGCAGTCCAATTTTACTTTGTGGGTTGAATATGTGGCAACGTACATGTCCTGAAGTCTTGACCTGGACGGAAATCAGGTGGGCGATTTGCCTGAAGCCGTCTGGGATGGCGTTACAAGCCCAGGCCAGGCAATGCAACCTCGACACAGTTGCTTGGACCAAAATCGATTGGGTACGGTTCTGTAACTTATTCAAACCCGTTCTTGTGTGTCTTGAAGCATTTTTAGATATGACTCAATGACTATGATAACAAAAAGTCCTGTGATGCTTTGAAAGATCTTTCACGACTGTTTTTGAAATGTGTTTACTTGGCCTCGTCAAAGGCTTTTCTGGTCCAGTTGGAAACGCTGGGACTGAGAAGGAGGTGAAAGAGACCCATGGCGAGACCCCAGTTCTTCCAATCCAGACACGTCTCCCAGACAGGGGACGTGATGGTCAACCTCGACCGCTGGAGGAGAATTTGTTGAAGACGCCATCGGCCAAATCTGAGCTATCTGAATCACCCAAACCAAGTGAAGCCAAAACTCAACCCGAATCACCCAAACCTGCAGAGTCTCCGAAGCCAGCCAGTTCACCTGAAAAGTCACCTAGCAAAGGGGCTCCAAAAGGAACAGCACCACCCAAGGGTGCTAGCAAGGGCAAAGAGTCTTGGTTGCAATGCTGGAAAGTTTTGCAAGTTCATCCAAATCAGTGAGAATGACCAATTAATATCTATCAACATATATTTGCAACCATGCTAAACTAGATGTACTTGTACATTAAGCAGAAGTCATTAACATAGTCTCACGATGCCCACATATATTCTCAACAAGCGTCAGTGTACACAAAACAATTTTACATGTAGATGGCGATGGGGTATTGAAAGGTATTGAAAATTCTCTGCACATTTGGTCGTGTGCTCTATGCAGACCGTTGTTGCCGTGCAAATTCTGTATTGACGCTGTTTCTCTTGTGAACATGATTTTAGAGGACCCCTCTTCTAGAGAAAACATGGGAACCTACTTTGTAGAGACTAAAGGTCTTCAGTTTGGAGTATCATGTAGCGATTTCACAGTGTGATGAGTACTGACTTAGATTTGAAGTGATATGAAGGATCGAAACGTCGGCAACTAGTTGCCACACTTCGATCCAAGAATCGCCCACTGGGAAGTGTCGCACCTGGAAGGAACCTGAGTATTCATGATACACAGTTCTTCTAATCACTAGGAAGTCTATGAAGTCAAAAGAGAAATCAATGCTTTCGCACAGCATCGCCATCGCTGATTTTCACTGCCGTGGACAGCATGGGAATTGCTTGCCCAGGTATCCTTTGAAAAGCACCAACCGGACGATTCCAAATATGTTTCAGGCACATATTCAATGAGTTGTTTGTAAATGTGGTAGTGTGTCACCATCAGTTTGTTTGTGTCACCGTGAGTTGTAGCAGCACTCGAATTTGAAATTTGTTTGTCCTTTACATCGGTGGATGTTGTTGTTTCAGCCTGCTTCAGGTTCAGGATCAGTTGCCGCGGAAGCTCTAGAGAAGGAAGAGCTGGAGTTGCCTGCTGCACTGCCGTCCTTCACCACATTGCTACCAGCAGAAGAGAAATCGACAAGTTCGACAGGTTCTTCTGCAAGTGACCAGCCAGAGATCACTGTTCCCACTCTGGTACCTGGTATGATCACGCCCGGAAGTGTACAAGAAAGTCCAAGTGGAAGCTTGAAGGATGCCAGCGGATTGAAGGCAAGCGACACATCCCGTGATTCTCACCCCGAAGCATCTCTCTCAGATCTCAAGGGACCAACGAAGACTTCCACGCTTTCAGAGGTCAAGGATCGTGTCCCAAGCGATGCCAGAAGGCCTTCGATGCTATCAGCAACTTGCCTCAGTGTTTCTGGATGTGGCGATTCTGTTTTTGATTACTTCGGTTGACTTGAAGTGCATCAAGCACTTGGTCAAACGTTGATATGAGGTTGGCTTCGCAGATTTGCCAGAAGCAGTTTGGGATGGCGTTACTAGCCCTGGTCGTGCCATGCAACCTCGACACGCGAGTTGCTTGGATTAATACATCACGGTATTGCACAAAACCCGCTGAAACTGCTTGAACACTGAAAACAGCTTCGACATGTTTCTCAGTTTCCAAATGAATGCAAGAAGACAATGCCTTGCATCGTATCGTTTTGCTACTGTTTGTTGAAAAACAATTTGAAGCTAAGTGGAGTCTATGCTGGCCTAATTTTCAACTTGGCAAGGCCCTACTGCAGTGGAAGGTTTCGGACATGGTCTAAAGGACGAGGAGGAGCGATCTCATAGCCTTTTTTCAAGTATTTGCATTGGGGTTGCAAAACGTACGGTATTTGAATTTAAGAAAAGCCTCAAAGCCACCCCTCTGAATATTTGATGCTGATGCCCAAATCTCTTGTGATTTTCTGTCAACCATCATAGTCTCATAGTCATTGTAGGACATTGTAGGGTTCTTTTCATTTTGACAGGAATTCCAAAAATTCTTGTAAGGTAGCATGGTTTTGAAGATGTTCTGTTCCAACATGCAGGAAACATCACCAGCAAGTGGCAGCATTTCCTTCCGGGAGAGTGCAACTGGACAGGTACCTGAACTGCTGAAATTCACTGAATTTTTTCGAATTCCAACATTTTGAGGGTTCATGCAATGTAGCCTTATGGATCTTGCCAATCTTGCAAAACACAACTGGAACTTGTCATGGATCTCCAAGAGACAATGTTGAATGTCCTGATTTTGTCTGAACTGACAAGAGGTTCAAAGATTTGGATTCAAGCATGGCTTCACTTCCGATTTGCTGCCAGAACTGGTAGTAGATTTTGCCTTTTACTCCGAGGTGTGCTTTGGAACTGAGTCGCAACCGTCAGGCCCCTTTGCTGCGGGAGATGCTTTTAGCTTTAACAGCTGTTCTGTGGAGACTTGTGTTACATTCCTGTGTTCAGAGGTCGCAGGCCAAACAGTTTTGACGCATCACAGAGATCACTAAAAACTTAGTTCAAAGAGTTGTATAGGATTGTAAAGGTATGTGCGGTCAAATATCGTGAGGTCCATTCTGTCCAGCTGGTTTTTTGAGAGATGAAGCTGCTACTGCAGAGTGTGTGTGTAAGATACGAAGCAGAATTGCTGATCGAATGCTGTTAGACCTGTTCGCAGTCCTTGCCGCGGAAGCTCTAGAGAAGGAAGAGCTGGAGTTGCCTGCCGCACTGCCGTCCTTCACCGCATTGCTACCAGCAGAAGAGAAATCGACAAGTTCGACAGGTTCTTCTGCAAGTGACCAGCCAGAGATCACTGTTCCCACTCTGGTACCTGGTATGATCACGCCCGGAAGTGTACAAGAAAGTCCAAGTGGAAGCTTTCCTTCAACGAAGGGTGTGCACAATGTTATCAAGATCGATCTGAAAGCAATCAGCGGAAGATCACCTGAAGCTGTAGAATTTCTGAGCTGTGATTCTTCTGATGCGCTTTCTTCAGATCGTGTGTCACGATCAGATGCTCGTTCACCGAGCAAGCGCAGGGCACACAGTCCAACAAGTAGAAGGCCAACCTTTCTATCAGTGGCTCGCCTTTTGCAAGTCAGTTCTTTTTCCCCAACAGCTTTAGCTATGGGGTCTTAGCCAATATAGGTTCCGGGCGGTGCCGGGGCGGCTTCCGAAGCACGGGTTCCGGAAGGTTCCGGGCCAGGTTCCGGGCACAAGGTTCCACACAGCTTCCGGCAGTGTTCCGGGACAGGGTTCGGGAAGGTTCCGGAGCAGGTTCTGGGCACAAGGTTCCACACAGCTTCCGGCAGTGTTCCGGGACAGGGTTCGGGAAGGTTCTGGAGCAGGTTCTGGGCAAGGTTCCAAGGAGGTTCCGGTGGGTCCAGGCAGGGACGGTTCCAGAACGTTTTGAAAACGATTCGGTTGCGGACGGGGGAACAGGTTCCGGGACGGGGTGAACCAGTAGCAGTAGCATTAGTACCAGCGCCAGTACTTACTATTCTGAGTAGTGGTAGTGACAGATGATGGGTGCAATCCTGTGCGTATGTAGTTTCGTGTTGGCCGTGTAGATTATGAAGAATGTTTTGGGCAGTATCCGGTCAGTTTGGAAGGTTCTGATTCAGGTTCTGGAAGGGTTTCGGGAAATTTAAGTTTCAGACAAGGTTTCCATGTCATGACAAACGTAGCCGTCGCCCCTTGTAGTTCTGACGTAGTAACAGCGAATATTTCAAAACATCAACATAGTTCCCCAAGTGGTACCTGTCTTATTGTTTACCGATTTCATTGGCCTCCTTGATGTCTTTATATTTTCCCTTCGCACAATTCCATCCATCCATCCATCCATCCATCCATCCATCCATCCATCCATCCATCCATCCATCCATCCATCCATCCATCCATCCATCCATCCATCCATCCATCCATCCATCCATCCATCCATCCATCCATCCATCCATCCATCCATCCATCCATCCATCCATCCATCCATCCATCCATCCATCCATCCATCCATCCATCCATCCATCCATCCATCCATCCATCCATCCATCCATCCATCCATCCATCCATCCATCCATCCATCCATCCATCCATCCATACGTGCATACGACGTACCTACGTAGATACAAACATATATACATCCTTTTTTTTGGGGAAATATGTTCCCCAAACGCTGTTGGGGATAACACCCGGGCTTATTTTCAGTTTGGACCAGGAAAGGGCAGTCAAAATCGATTTCGGAGATTTCATGATTTTCAGGGTCTCTAAATTCAAATTGATTAAACATGATTACACAAGATCTCAATAACAAGCTTTGGGTGAACGATGGAGCTGGAGCGATTGAGGTTGGCATCGCAGATTTGCCAGAAGCAGTTTGGGATGGCGTTACTAGCCCTGGTCGTGCCATGCAACCTCGACACGCGAGTTGCTTGGATTAATACATCACGGTATTGCACAAAACCCGCTGAAACTGCTTGAACACTGAAAACAGCTTCGACATGTTTCTCAGTTTCCAAATGAATGCAAGAAGACAATGCCTTGCATCGTATCGTTTTGCTACTGTTTGTTGAAAAACAATTTGAAGCTAAGTGGAGTCTATGCTGGCCTGATTTTCAACTTGGCAAGGCCCTACTGCAGTGGAAGGTTTCGGACATGGTCTAAAGGACGAGGAGGAGCGATCTCATAGCCTTTTTTCAAGTATTTGCATTGGGGTTGCAAAACGTACGGTATTTGAATTTAAGAAAGCCTCAAAGCAACCCCTCTGAATATTTGATGCTGATGCCCAAATCTCTTGTGATTTTCTGTCAACCATCATAGTCTCATAGTCATTGTAGGACATTGTAGGGTTCTTTTCATTTTGACAGGAATTCCAAAAGTTCTTGCAAAGTAGCATGGTTTTGAAGATGTTCTGTTCCAACATGCAGGAAACATCACCAGCAAGTGGCAGCATTTCCTTCCGGGAGAGTGCAACTGGACAGGTACCTGAACTGCTGAAATTCACTGAATTTTTTCGAATTCCAACATTGTGAGGGATCATGCAATGTAGCCTTATGGATCTTGCCAATCTTGCAAAACACAACTGGAACTTGTCATGAATCTCCAAGAGACAATCCTGTTGAATGTCTTGATTTTGTCATCAAGTCTGCCAGGTCTCTGGATCGGGATTGCCGGGATTGCCCGCCAGAGGTGGGATAGCTCTCTTTTTTCTCAAGCTGAGCTTTGATTCTTGACGCCTTTTCCTTTTGATTGTTCATCTCAAATTCTCTGTTTGAGGCATTTCATTTGAATGATGATCATATACGGAATAAGCCAGCACTTAGAAGTTTCCTTTCTTAGGCTTCATAATCTTTAAAGCTCAAGCACTTTCACAACGGCCCTGCATACATAAGTTGATAAAGAATATGATTGCATGTGCAAATATCTTTCCGTGAGAGATTTCTCAGATCCTAAATCTTGCAGCCTGGCAGGTTCAATTCCGCTCCCATTCAGTACGACCCTTGTACCAGCAGACACGATGGGATCTCTGCCACAAAGTGACCAGCCAGAGATCACTGTTCCCACTCTGGTACCTGGTATGATCACGCCCGGAAGTGTACAAGAAAGTCCAAGTGGAAGCTTTCCTTCAACGAAGGGTGTGCACAATGTTACCAAGATCGATCTGAAAGCAATCAGCGGAAGATCACCTGAAGCTGTAGAATTTCTGAGCTGTGATTCTTCTGATGCGCTTTCTTCAGATCGTGTGTCACGATCAGACGCTCGTTCACCGAGCAAGCGGAGCAGGACGCAGAGTCCAACGAGTAGAAGGCCAACCATCCTATCAGTGGCTCGCCTTTTGCAAGTCAGTTCTTTTTTTCATTTTGCACTAGGAAAAGGCAGTCAAAATTGATTTCGGAAATTTCATGATTTTATATCTATTTGGAACACGTCCTTTGGAAGGAGACTTGTAAAGTACAACACATGGCAGTTTCATTAAAGTGCAGTCCAATTTTACTTTGTGGGTTGAATATGTGGCAACGTACATGTCCTGAAGTCTTGACCTGGACGGAAATCAGGTGGGCGATTTGCCTGAAGCCGTCTGGGATGGCGTTACAAGCCCAGGCCAGGCAATGCAACCTCGACACAGTTGCTTGGACCAAAATCGATTGGGTACGGTTCTGTAACTTATTCAAACCCGTTCTTGTGTGTCTTGAAGCATTTTTAGATATGACTCAATGACTATGATAACAAAAAGTCCTGTGATGCTTTGAAAGATCTTTCACGACTGTTTTTGAAATGTGTTTACTTGGCCTCGTCAAAGGCTTTTCTGGTCCAGTTGGAAACGCTGGGACTGAGAAGGAGGTGAAAGAGACCCATGGCGAGACCCCAGTTCTTCCAATCCAGACACGTCTCCCAGACAGGGGACGTGATGGTCAACCTCGACCGCTGGAGGAGAATTTGTTGAAGACGCCATCGGCCAAATCTGAGCTATCTGAATCACCCAAACCAAGTGAAGCCAAAACTCAACCCGAATCACCCAAACCTGCAGAGTCTCCGAAGCCAGCCAGTTCACCTGAAAAGTCACCTAGCAAAGGGGCTCCAAAAGGAACAGCACCACCCAAGGGTGCTAGCAAGGGCAGCAAAAGTAGCAAAGGAAGCAAGGGCAACAAGGGCATGGATTCTTGTTGGCACTACTTTTTCACAGGCTTTTTGCATTCATTGGTCCAAGCTAGTTTGGGACAGTCGGGAAAGTCTGGTCCTACAAGTATCAGTGTTGGGGCTAGGACCTAGGATGGATTAAACCTACAAAATTTCACTACTTGGAAGTTCTGCACTGTCAAAGCATTGAGGTGGGCGTTGATGATTTTGCAGAGATAGTTGGGGACGGTGTAAGCATCGGCCCAGCAACACAACCCCGACACGGCGGCTACTTGGACCAGACTTCCGTGGTGGCGAGGGTTAGGTTTGTGCAAGAAGAGCCCAACGAGGGTTTTTATCAAAGTGCAGCTTGATGTCTCTCTGAATTTAGAAATATAAATTGATATGACTTATGACATAAGGCCTGTGACATGAGACCCGTGATGCTTTGAAAGATCTTTGGAGACTGTTTTTGAAATGTGTTTACTTGGCCTCGTCAAAGGCTTTTCTGGTCCAGTTGGAAACGCTGGAACTGAGAAGGAGATGAAAGAGACCCATGGCGAGACCCCAGTTCTTCCAATCCAAACACGTCTCCCAGACAGGGGACGTGATGGTCAACCTCGACCGCTGGAGGAGAATTTGTTGAAGACGCCATCGGCCAAATCCGAGCTATCTGAATCACCCAAACCAAGTGAAGCCAAAACTCAACCCGAATCACCCAAACCTGCAGAGTCTCCGAAGCCAGCCAGTTCACCTGAAAAGTCACCTAGCAAAGGGGCTCCAAAAGGAACAGCACCACCCAAGGGTGCTAGCAAGGGCAAAGAGTCTTGGTTGCAATGCTTAAACGTTGTTGCACAATACAACATGAAGAAATGTTGCACAATACAACATGAAGAAATTTGACATTTTTGCTGCTTGTTACTGCAATGTGTCAAGGATGGTAAAGGAAAGGGTAAAGCAAAGGCTGAACCGAGGACTTGTTTGCCAGCTTTGTGTTGAACGAAAACCAACACAGAGGAAAACGTTGAAAAGCATTACAAGATCCAACACATTAAAAGGCTATGAACATCTGCAACACTATCATACGTGCATGAGTTTGCTCCAGGTTGTTCATTCTCTTTGTTCCCAAGCTCGGTGTTGACGATGTCATCTTGAATCCGAGAGGAAACCGGACATCAAACCTGGTGTGCAAGTGAAACGTTTGTTTTGGAATTCCTTCCGTGTGGACAGCGAGCGAAACACGGTGTGGAATGAGATTGACCGAGAAGGCTCAGGGTTTGTGAGGAGACAGGATGTGGCAAATGCAAGAGTAGCAAAGCTAGAGACAGATATAGATATCTTAGCTTGATATCTGATGATATCGTCTATAATAGTCTATATCTCTATAACTGTAACATGTCTATTTGCATCAAGTGATCCAAAGTGGCCTACAGCTCTGCGGCCAATTCCTGGGCTCAGGGGCACCGATTGACACGAAGCAATTGGAGGTGCCGGTGGGGTAAGGCTTCAATGAGCTCATGACTCATGTCCTGCAGGGCTTCAATGTTAGTAAGCCATGAAGAATCACTGCTTCAACGGGGGGCCCTTGAACCAAGAACCGATTTTTGAAAGCCAAGAGACACGGACAGGCGCTCTTTTGTGACGAGCCCGGAAAGCGTTTTGCCTCTCCGAGCCCGGAAAATACAGAACGCCATGACCTGAGATGTGCCTGATGTATCTGAATAACATTTTGCACATCCGATCCAATGTGACAACATGTGTATAACCACATACCCGAGGTCACAAGGTCAGGTCGAATTGTTGGCCGAGGTGTGAAGAAGATCCAAGTCTTGGATACTCAACGGCGTCGCCAGGTCTGTGTGATGTTGGCGCGCCTTCCGACGAATTTAAAAGAAGTCCCTCGCGCACTGCAGCTGTTAGACTCTGACACTCTTGACAGCGAGCAGGTGCAAACGGAAACAGATGGAAACCGATGGAAATTAAAAAATCCAGATGGATTGAGTCTGTAAGCCAAGACACATATTTTTTTGTGGACTGCGCACACAGCACACGAAAACTGGCAGGAGTCGTTGTTGTATATTGAGTTTTGATGACCTTTGCATTCAATGCCAATTCTTTGACTTCATAGAAGATCATCCTAGCCGCTCTGCCGCTCTAGACGATGTTAAGATGTTCATTCGCTGTTCAGAACTTGGGGAAATCTGACAGGTGGAGTTACTACTCATTAACTTGCCCTCTGACGAAGAGATCAAACTGCTGCTCAAAGCCAAGGAGGAGAACACGATCGATGAACTGCACGTTGCTTGAAGATACTTATACTATCCTATACTTACCTCACAAGCAAGGCTGATGACATCTTACGACATGGTGACATTGAGTTTGATGTCTCTCATGTTCAGAAGTGGGGAAACCTGTTCTAGTGTGTACAATGTTCTTACAAGACTTGAAGAGTTGTTTCAAGTTGACCATGTTGAAGGTTCTTGTCCCCCGCACAAAAAGAAAGCGGCATGCGTACACAGCGTGTTTTTTTGCTCAGGTTTGGGACCAAGCAGAAGACTTCTTACTGGCCTTTATTAGTGTCTCTTTGCTCAAGTGGAATTGGATGAACTTGGTTTATCTATGTTTATCTCATTATCTCGCAATGATTTTCATTGTTTTGTACGGACTTCCAACTGGTTCCAACTGGGCAAGTCCTGTCTGGCAGGTGCCTCAATTTGAGCTACGATTGCGTGCGTGGCATTTCCAAAACACCTTTGAAGAGCGCTGGGAGACCTAGCGTTTCACTCTGTAATTCCGTCATTTTGTACCAAACTTTTCATGTGACTTAAGACGTAGAAAAAAGAAAACACGACTAGGAACCTAGCTCTTCAAGTGTGCTCGAATGGAAATAGTACGAAGTAGTCATAGTCTCACTGGACCTCTTGACTGTTCGAGGCTTCCAGACTTTGGCGGCTGCTTTGCGGTGTGTGTCAGATGGTTGCCAATCAGTTCTGACCTCCACGTGCATTCGCCATTTGTCCTCACTTTGAAATTCCGCTTTTTCTTTGAGACGCTTTCGAAGTTGTTCATGGGATGATTCAGAGATGGAACTACACACAACAAAAGTTGCACGTGATGTATGTCACATCATGTCACATATTCACACTTGACAGTTTCGACTTTTGGGCCAAATGAAACAACCTGCTGGGCTTCATCTCGGAGGGTTGCGACGGTTGAGGTCATTTGCTCGGCATTGTATTGTATGTGGGGAACTACCTCAATGGAGGCACGCCGCGAGGACGTGCAGATGGCTTCGCATTGGACACTTTAGTCCTCATGCGAACAGTAAAGATGTCACTTGGATTGACCTGGACAGAGAGGGCATAGACTCTGACGGTGCACAGAACAGAAGTGACATCCAAAAGCGATGCTGATTCACAGAGCCACCAAGGTCCCAGGGTGACAAAGCAGGCACCCTTGTGGACTATGTCACGGGTCAAATGGAACGAGTTTATCCAGGAGATTTGCAAAGAGTGTTTGCTCCTGGAGGCAGGAGGGTTGGACATGCTTGGACTATGTTGGTTTTTGTCACCCAAAAACAGTACTGTATACAGTGTAAGTTTAAACATTTTCAAGATATGTTTCGATATGTTTGTTTTGTTTGTTTTTATGTGACATGAGTCGCATACATTTTGTCCCACCACGTACCACGAAAGAATCTTCGTCTCGCGTCTCGTTTCGACTCGCGACTCAGGTGATTTCGAAGTGCTGAAGGCGGCAGCACGGCACAAGGCGCCGGACCTGGCAGAGGAACTGCGGTCCTTCAGGGCCACAGCTGTGCCTTGGAGAATCCACACGTTTTGCAGACAAATCCACAGGAATACCGCAATACTGTGGAAATACATCAATCAATCTTGGAAACAATACAAGAAACAACCTAAGAAAATACATGAAAATACTGTTTGTTTCAAAGATTGATTGATGTTTGTTTCAGATGTTGATTGATAACATGAGAAAGCTCTGATGACAGCCAACCGTTCAACCATCTTTTTACGTTTTTGTGGTAAGATTTACAGTACATGCTCACTCTTTCATATCGGTCAGTCTCTTTCAGTCTTTTTGACGTTGAGCTTGGCCGCATGTCAAGGGTCTAGAGCAGGAAATCAATATCGCATTTTTTGTGACATGGCGTGGTTTTGACTAGGGTAGTTTTGGATCTTGGAACATCTAAGGAGCAGGTACACAAGAAGCTCAATTCTCCAGAGAGTGTCCTGGCACCAGATACCTTTCTCATCCTTTCACCTTTCACATTTTTCATGGCCAGATGTTACGAATTAGGAATGAATTACATCAAGTTACATCTGCTTATTTTGGGGTTCTGTTTTTAAGTTGTATATATTTTTCTGTTGAGGCCTGGAGGATGAGTCTTTGGTGACCTGCCGTGAGCTGTTGTGCAGCCGACGAGACATTCAGATCAATGGCCTGGAGCAAGAATTACAGCAGACGGAATCAAGCTACGAAGAGATCCTAGTGTGGTTCCATATGGAGGACATGAAAAAAACATAGAGTAAGCGCAGCCTCAAAAAGCCAGATAATAAGTGATGACCAGTGATGACCAGCTACAAACTAGAATTTACAAGGCGTCTAAAATGCCCGAAGAGTACTCTTCATTCTTTATCCTGGATGAGGATGTGATTGCCAGAGATACTGAGAATAGGATCCAAGAATACGCAGGAATAGACTATTGAAAGATTGAATGTGTAGACCTGTGAACCTTTCAAGCTGCAGGACAAAGGTGTCCGCAAACCAACAGATGAGTTCTTCGGAATTTGGTCCAAGTTTTTGGCTGACATCCAGACGGCGCTCAAGGCAATTCACTTGTTTGTCACCTGAGTTTAAAATGTATGAAAAAATGTGCATGATCAATGACAAATCTGTCAATCATCATGTAGAACACTTAAACTGAAACTTTTTGACTGGTTTTTGTTCTTGTTTCGTTTTCATTCACATTCCTCTCTTTGGTGCTTTTGCAGCTCGTTCTCAAGGCATCAGAAGAGCAGGCCTTGAGGGAAAAACGGAAGAACTCCATGCCCCGGCGAGTCTCCATGGCCATGAAGGAGCCTGAAACTTTTTCAGCTTTAAGGTTATTTTCTTTGAAGAAGTAAGAAGATGTTTCGTAAAATGTTTCTGAAAAGATGCCATTTCAAGATTTCATTTAACAAATCACGCCATTGATCTTTTTCAGAGGAGCAGCGTAGCCGGCGCAGCCTGACACCGCGACGGCAGAGTGAGGCCAGACAAAAAACACACGTTTGAAAATTCGGCACTGCGCCCGATGTCTCCAGGCACTGCCCTTGCGCCCGATGTCTCGTCAGGGCTCAGACATGTCCCGCCAGTGCTCAGAGCCTCACAAGATTCGGATAAGATTTGGTTTTGTTTCTATTTTCCACATCTTTTCACATTTTTTTGATGATGTTTTTGATTTTTAATACGTTTTGCCGTGTTTCATGGTGTTGGTCGTTTGGAAAAGCCGAGTCAGGACGCCACGACAGAAGATGTAGATGGACCCGTTGAAATTCAGAGATCACCCAGACCACCTGTGCCCGAGAAGCTCAAGTCGGACCAGGAGGAGGTTTTCCCTGAGGTCGGTGACAGTTCTCCGTGACAGTTCTCGAATTGTTTCTTAAATTTAAAGGGTTGATCAGTTGCTAGCAGCTAGCAGGATACATCCATATGACCCATACTCATTTCATTTCATCAAATTTCGATGGAAGCCAATTTTTAAGTGTCAACAGCATGAAATTTGGCATTGCTTTAAATCATTTAAATCCCTCTGTTTTTCAACCCGTGTTTCCGTCTGGCCTCAAAGAATGACCCTGTCATTCTTTGTAGCTGGCACTTAGTGCTTGCTAGTGCTACTTAGCTCCCATGAGCGGTGCTGGCTTGCTTTATGCGCTGACACCAAGTGACGGCGCCTTGACCTTTATGCAAAATGTCGAAAACACATCCACCAGCGTTCGGCAAATTCATCAAATTCTTACCTGGAATTGAAAGGTACATTGTAAGTATCAGCAACGCACCAGTATCTCTCATTCACGGCATAGCTTGGGGGTACTATAGCCAAATTTTCAAAAGGCACCTGCAAAACGCCAACATTCCAGTCATGAATTCTTGAAAGCAGTTTGCTTTCTCAAGCTGACCCTTCGTTTCAGTCACGTGCTTGGACTAACATCCGAATCAGGTGGTTTGACGGGGCCCAATGGGAGCCCAAACAGTCCGTGATGTTTAAGGGCAATCTCGGAATCCCGGTTGTTCGAAGATCTAAAGCAATGCAGGAATTTGGGTTTGAGTCCCTTCATTTGAGATAATTTCTTTACAAACTGATTGCAACGCAGCAGAAACACCGACACACAAATCAGTTAGAATTCTTTGATTCCTGATTCGTCATGGTCCCCAGAAGAGGCGGCACCGGACCCGAGCTGCCAAGAGTGATGATTGTTGTGTTGTGGCTGTCCCAGCACCGGACTCTCACTTCAGGTATTTGATGGTGTATACAGTTTTTTTTTTGACATTTTGAGGAATATGGTATTCGCCTTTGATATTTTGTGTTCGAGAAATCGTTTTTGTATCTGAGAATCTTTGTAATTGTGATGGACATCTTGCTTCTGTGCATCCCTTTTGACCGAAAATTCCTGTTGAAGCTGCTGACATGAAATAGTTTGATGATTTGGATATACGTTTGACTATGCCTTGCGCATCTGTTTTGCAGGCACAAATCGAAGAACGGATCGACATGATGATATTTTGGTGTGCGAGGCAAGGGCTTCTCAGTGATCACTTTGCACAGATTCGGAGTATCGTTGCATTCTTTACATGATGATGATAGCTGAATTTGCTGTAGCTTCCCAGAAACTTTCTCTCAGGTGGCTTTCCCTGCTTCCACTCTTCCTTGCTTCTGGAAGTCCCCGTCGTATGCAACTGACAGAATTCAGATCCTGGTCTTTGGCTAAGCCAACCTCGAAACTTGACAATCGAAAGTACAAGTATAGAGAGCTTCCACGTCTCAAATCAGACATTATGAGTGTCAGACTATAGAAACATAAATGAAACATATTGATAACTATAGAGACATAGAAGCGGGTCATTTTATATGCTTGGGTTGTAACGATCTTGACTGCTTGAGTCTCAGAACTGGTTCGATCTAAGGAGCAATGCTATTCCATACACACAACAAGCCCTTACGCTTTTTGTCAAAGCTGGGGTGCCGTATTTAAGCATTACCTTGTGGCTTGGCTGCTCGGGTAGTTGCTTTTAGCTGAAGCTCGGGATCCCATGCATCAAAAATGAGCATCTCCATCCTGTGACTCGATACGACTTGGTATGACTATGTGAATCATACAAGATGTTTGTTGCACACTGCTAAGTGTGCAAACACAAGGATAATGTCACAGCCAGGCAAATGAAGAGAGATGTTTGGGAGCCTTGTGTTTTGCAAACACGTCTGGGTGGGCGATGATTTCAAAGGTCGTTGATTTGGAGAGCGACTGTTTTTTTTTCCTGCTTCACAGAAGTGTCCCAGGCATGCTTCAAGCAACTTGGCGACCACCGTGTCCCTGGCGAGATTCTCCGCTGCAGATCTCCTCACATCTTTGTTGGTTGGGTGGTTGATTCTGACTGTCTAGTACAATTACATTGTCTAGACAAGCATGCAGCATTCATATCATGAGTGTGCAGGAACACTTTGGGTAAAGAGAACATGTGTTTGCAAACAAGTGAGGATTGAAGCTAGTCCTTTCCACTGCTACAACGGATGCAGACTGCATTCCAGGAAGTGTGCATGAGGCAGGTAGCATCAGAGATGGCATTGGCCAATAAACTCAGATGATCCATTTGTCTTGTTCCTGAATCGGAAGGAACCGGAGAGAAGTATCAATTCTTGAGTCAAATCACAAGTCTGTCACGAACGACGTATTGAACTTGCCTTTGGAGGTGCTTGACATCGTTTGGCCGGAAGCTGCGGTAGCAACATCGCTGGATGGATTGACAGATGCGGATACTGCTCAGACCTTTCAGATCCTTGGCCAGTTCTGCATTCTTTCTGCCAAACCTGGGAAAGACAGTGGAAAGACATTGGAAAGACAGAAAGAAATCGCAGTTGGAGTTGGTTTGATAAATCTTTGCATTCTAAGGAATATATGGAGCAATGTGCGGCAGCTTGGCAGAATGTTGGCAGAGTTTTTTTGAGACTTTGGCAGAAAGTCCTGAATCAAACTGTCAGAGCGCGAAAATCTGAGGTTTCCACGTGCTGGAGTCTTTCAAATGTGCTACATGGATTCTCGGTACAGGGAAACTGGCAAAAAAAGATGTAACAAAAAATTCAAAGGCAGATATATGACTTGATCCCAAAGTCCTTAAGAGGCACGTGGTGAGATCGTGAGATCGAGAGTGCTGAGAGACTTTTTGGTGGACAGATGTCCTTTTCGGGTCTTTTTTACACTCTTCACAACTGCTGCCCCTGTAGCACAGAGTGGCTTGGAGAAGGAAACTAACAACTAACTCTTTTGTGTGTTCTGGTGAGAGAGTATGTAGCAGCTCATTTTGGCTGTTGATTTCCAGGATTTGTCACTGAACTACTGGCGTTTGGTGGATGCAGACTTTGATGCCACTGGTATTCTGAGCAGCACGAGCCGGTATCTTGCTGTCTGAAACGAATGGATTTTCAGTTTTGGCAGTTCGTTTTGCATTAATTAGACAAGAACTTCACTGAATTTTACCCACGAAACTTGATGGTCCTCAAAACTCGAGACTTGGACCCAACTTTACTGCATGTGACCACTCAGGTTTTGGTGCATTGCTAGCGATGCCAATTGTCAGCTGTATTTGGTTGGTCGAGATATACGGACCTCATGGCGACTCACAGTGGAAAGCTCAGAAACATCCCAAGGTATCCCAAGCATTCTCATCTTGCAGATATATTGACGAAACTTGAAAAAGATGCGAACATATCATGATCAATTGTCTCCAAGCACAGAATATTATAAAGTCCAGGGCGAATCCTTGTCCGCAATACTCGATGAGGTCCAATCATCAAGTTGTGATTCAACAAGTTTTTTTTCTGCCTTTGATCTCAATGTTTCCAATGTATCTGCAGAGGCAGGGTGTGTGAGCCAATGCAGGTTAGAAGCTTTGGACAACTTGCCAATCAGTTCTAGGTGTTGCCATGTGAAAGCAATGAAGCTTGAGCTTAAAGGTTTTGAATTTGGGAACCACGTTGGATGTTGGACCTTGGACTCTTTGTGAGACTTTTTGGTCCCGGCGAACAGGTTCAGACAGCTGAGTCCATCAATTTGCATGCCCTTGGTGGGCAACTGGTACCCGAAGCGCGAACGTATGTCGTCTGCTACTGTACGGGGCAACTTGGAGAACATACGTTTACGGAAAGCTCAGATGCTTCAGCGATTCTGCCCTTCATGATTTAACCATGCTTGGTCAACCATTGAATGTGATTTTTGTTTGACCACCACCCAATCTAGTCATGTTTCATGAAATGCAGCGTGCAAGGGCATTTGGGAACCTTCGCCGTCATGCTACATTTCTGAGGTACAATGCTGATGGTTTGGGATCATTTTGTACTGAGCCAGAGGACAAAGATGAAGAGTTTGTCAATTCGGAATGTTTGTCTTTGGCAGTCGAATATTTTATCCCACAGCAAACCAACTGTTAGCCACTTGTGTACCCATCAGTAAATTCACTCAAAGTAAAAGTAAAGTAGAACTATACTGCTTCAACATCCTTCAACTTCAGAGTTGCCACGCGCAGTTGACATTGATTAGCTGTTGCCAGGACTTTGTGCAGCAAATTGGTCTCCTTCACACAACTGCAGTGGTGCCAAAGCAGACTCCCCATCCACAGCTCTTTGGTTGCAGTGTGGTGTCGGTTCATAATTTGAATCCGGTTCACCTCGTTAGTTGTACATGTTCATTGTCCCTAAGAGATATAGACACGATGATCTGACATTGTGGAAAGTACAAAACCATAGGTGAAGTTGCGTATTGGTTGAAGTTGAGTCATGTCATTAAGGCTTCGTTTTGACCTTCAAGTGCTTTGTGGCGGTGGATGCCCTTTGACCGGCCTAAGGCAGGCTTGATTGACAGCGTTTGGAGTTTCAATCTTCACAAAATCGAACAGCGGATTAAAGACATTGTTGGATGCCAGATCTTTTATCATTTTTCATCAGCTTCGATCATCTGGGTGTCTTTCATCATCTTTTCTCATTTTCCGACTCTCGAGGCTCAAAATTGTTGATCCGAGCCCTGCGAACGATCGTTCGAGCTTCGACCCCCTCAACGGCTGCCGAACGGCACCACAAGCAGCAAGCAACTTTGACTGCAAATCTTGAAATTTCGTGGCAGATGCATTTCACGAATGGAATCGAGCTGGAGGATACGAAGGATACAGATATCGAAGATTATTGAAAACTATGCAGTGTATGTATGCGCATGATTGCTCGTGCAAATCCTTGTATACTATATTTCATCTGCCTGACCGTTCCCTAATCTCTTTGAGTTGCATCCAAACTATGACGAAATCGCAGAGAATGCATAAAGAAGAGCAAGAAATCATGCATAAACTGAAATCATGCAATGTGAAAATGTATCAATAAGACCAGACTCATGTGTCACTCGACATGTCCCACTCATGTCCACCTGTCCACAATAGTCCACGCTATAGGCTATTTGTTTCCTACCAATTGTGCATCTCCGACTTCCTGCACATTGGCTCCCAGCTTGGCCAGTAGCACCACACCAGATGCTTGACCAAAGATGGCACGCTGCCATATGCCTCAAATGCATCTTTGAAAATCTGCCAATTTTGGACCAAGGAATGGTCCAATTTTCAAGTGAACCCTGCCTTCGAGAATCGAGCCCAAAAGCCTGTGACATATGATGTATGCTTGTCTCTTGGCATTTGGGGTGAGTCTTGGAGCCTTTCTCTGAGAGCTTTCAGGACACGTTTTATGCCACATGATTTCACTAGTTGCAACCTTTCTCTTCAATCGGCTGTGGCCACTGCATTCCGTTTCAGCGAGGTGCCTGGGAACCTGCCAGACAGCTGCCAATTGGTTCTGACCTTACGGATACATTCGGATCCATGGCACTGTTGATTTGACCGCCTTGACCGCCTTGACCGCCTTGACGTTTGAAGGTTTAAAGTTGGAGCCTTCTCCACGTCCACCCTACAGTTGCGACCCAGTCCAATGCTGGCGAACAAGGCCCAAAAAGACGCTGCGCTGTTTAACACGTAGATCCATGGATGAAGTCGAATTTTGATTCATCTTTCAGCCTGTTTTGCTTGAAAAATCTAACAGTTAAGTAACTTAAGTACGACCTGGTGAGAACCGCGTTGCAGGTCATGGACTTCCAGGTCTATGGCCCTGGTGCTGGCTGGAATTCTGCCAGTACCGCCACTAGAAGCTGCATGGAGGGAGGGTGAGTTGTCTGTAGACATTTCTATTAGCCTTTGCACTTGTACCATAACATATAGGAACTAAGTAGCTGAACTTGCTGATATCTTCTTATATTTCAAACTTTTGGAAAGTTTCAGCCTTTTTAAAATCATATTCTATGGTGCGATGACTATTAATGATTATCAACCACTGCTATCAGGACGTTGAGATGAAGATTCTCTACGACCCTTTGGGAGAGTTTCAGGCGAAAAGGGCGAACGGATATCACAAACCAATCTGATGTGAATCCCACCTCAATTGCTGGCATGCAGGGATTCTGGGCCGTCCCTTTCCGTGAAGCACAACACCGATTTCTTTGTGCATTGCCTGCACCATGCAAGTCATCGTGTCAGGATGCAGAATGCTTCACACGATCTCAAGATACTTCGAGTATTGCGGGGCATTTCTGTCTTTCGACGTCAGACTGCAAGGTACTCCCTGATTGAGATGTGGAGACATAAATTCTCTCAGTGTTGAAGTTTTGAGGTGGTCAACACCACAGTTTACGTTGGATCCGTTTCTTGAGCTGTCAGGCACCAATCAGCAGCTCTACTGGACGGACCTGGCAGAATGTACGCATTTTCTATGCAGGCGGAATCCTTGGGACGCAAACAGCACATCATAGATATTCATTGAGAATCTTTACAAGGTGTTGTTTGGAAGTGGTTGGTTCACGACATGACGAGGCATGTACACAATTTGCTACTGCGAACAAGAGTGCCTTGGAAGCGGCTGGGGTGTTTTTTTACCTGGCAACAAAGTGCTACACTTTGACGTTTCAAGGCATCACATCACCGTCATGACCTTGGGATTCCCTCAAGTGGGTGTTTTGTAGATGGCAACAAGGTGCTACCAAGCTGCTCAGTGGAGTTTACTTCGATGGCAGTTGGTGGAGGGGCCATCGCCACACCACACCTGGCGTCGTTTTCGAGGGCTTCTCTTCGATTTGTGCCTTCGGTGCGCAAGGGCCGTATGTGATCCTAGTTTTCTGTAATTGTCCGCGCCGTCGACTTCAAAACGCTGCGAAGAATGATGTGCATTGAAGTACTGCAGGTACATTTTCTCAATTGACATACTGCAATCTAGACTCAGCTCATCTACAATATATGGAATTAGAATGAATTATCTGGTCTGGTTATACATGACATTGTATACCGTTATATGATATGACAAATCTCATGGATTTCTAAATTTTGTGATCTCGTGATTTTTTCGCATCGCTGAGGCCTGTGAGTGGTTGGGGCTTGGGCAGCGACAATCGTCTTAGCTTCGCTTCAGGGAATGCGGCATGTGGGGTGCCTTCCACCGGACTTCAGGCGTCCAAAGTATGCTCATTGTATCAATTCTTGCAGCCTGTGGAAAAACATTGGAGTCTACCTTTCCCTCGCTTCTGTAAAGCCGCTTCAGTTCCACTTCAGTTGGAATATTAAAAACAAATCTGTTTTTCCAACGTTGACGCCTCCCAAAAAGAGTAATTATTTGGTAGAGCTGTTGTGCCAGATCCCTGATGCCCAGCCATATCAAGTGGGCAATGTGTCGAGCCTTCTATCCATGACCAGCGACTTGGTTCAGTTCGCCACGGATTTGTCGCAGGGTTCTGCCGGGCAACTGCCCTTGTCACTTGAATTCACTTGAGGTGTCTATGATGGTTTGGAAGTGAGCTGCTTACAAGAGCACCTGATGACGACAGCAGATTCGGTGACTCAGACAGAAGTTGCTTGTGACAAAGTCTGCAACTTTCTGGTGGCTTTGGGGTTTGGCATTTGACTCATTTGACTGTTGCAAAGTTGCAAGTTTTAAGGTGAGTTTTAGTGGCGTTGAAAGCTCCCAGTGCTCGTATTGTGCAGAACTTCTGAACTCCCGGCCACATCGAATCACCCGAGTACCAACATCCACGTGCCTTGGATACCAACTTCTGGAAGATGAGAAAAGAATGGAAAAGAACGCAGGAATACAGTCAATTCTATCAAAACATATGATATTATCTTCATATCACATCTCATCATATCACATCGTGTCATCAATCATTCACCAACCTCAACCTTATAAGAAACGAGCGAGCCTTAGCAGAAAAGACCTTGTCCAATGCCAGGGCGGAAAAGGTGTTTGGTTGTTGATTGTATTGGTTGTATTTGTTCCAGACATCGGAAAGATCCTTCAAGAAGCATGACCTTTCTTGTTCAGCTCCTCTTCTTTACACCAAGGCAATTCATATTACAACTAACCTTCGACGTCCTTCCAAACTTCCAGCTGAGCAATGCGTCCTATGTCCGCTCCAATGAAGTCATCTTTCAGGAATGGCTAGCTTTGCCATAGCGATCGACTCCACAAATCCACTTGCCCACCGAAAATTATCAACGTAGATTTGACGCCAATGGAACATATTTTTGAAGATTTGAAAAGTTGCTTTGTTTTGCCAGGGAAGGTAGACCCCAGGTATATTCGTGACTGGCCGTGTGTGTTGTGGCTTTGGAAGCCAAGCGGCAGGAGATAGTGGCTGACAGGCCCGGGGAGTACACGATTTGCTGGTCCGCAGTTCCATCTGTGTCTCTTGGACGGATCATGTGTCATTCTTCTACAGCAACTCCCTGATATGCGACGATCCAATTTCTTCTGATTTCTCTTGGAGCTCGCCCAAGGAACCCGATGGATTTCGCAGCATCTGCTGGTCTGCTCACTGTTCTGGAGCCCCCACTCTTCGAAGCTTTTGTCCACAACACAGCTACTCAAGCAGGAGACCACAGGTCCACGTTGTCCACGTGCTAAAGATCCGCAATCAAGTTCTCTACAGATCCGCAATCAAGTTCTACTTGTCACTAGACCATTCTGCACCATCAATCGTCAACTGAAGGCTTGAGGTATGGAGTACGGATGTGCAGTTGACAGGTGCTCTTGGATACTGTCTGAAACATAGATTTGAAGATTTTGTGATAGATGACAGGTTTCTTTTAGATGGCATTATTACCACATGTATCCTTTGAGGAGCAGTGGCACCAGCGATCGTGGCCTTCACAACACAGAACCACGCGGAGTACCGGACCGGCCAGATGGGGGAAAGCAGACTGCGCATCCGTTTTCCACATTTGGATATGCGCTCAGTCTGCAAAGTTTGGGGTCCGTGGGCCTCTGACCATGTTTGTTGGGCATTACAAAAATGAAAGAGTCGCAAAATCGAGTCTCGGAGTGTTTTACCTTTCGTGAAGCAGAATTTGTACCCAGACTGTAAGGTCACCTTTGAGATGCCTCATCAAAGGCAAGCATATTATTGGAATATGATATGAGCGCCACGAATGACCCTCTTGCAAAACTGAAGGTTGGTACCAGCAGGGCCACAGGGCACAACAGTAGAGACATCTCTGGATGACGCCACGCAGAGCAACTGCGCCTTGGCAATTGAAGGGTGTTCAAGATGCCCTGTGACGAATGACATCTTTGAACTGCAAACATCAATTGTTTTGTGACCTTTGGTAGTTCAAAGTGCACTTTTGTTCCACTTGTTTGGTGGTGATTGTGAAGCATTTGTGAAACCTCAACGAAACACGAGCATGGAACGTCAATCAGGTGGCCGCATCATCAAGGAGATTTGGTCTGACGATGCTGACGGTTTCCCGATGCCCAAGGCACAGAAATGTAACGTGCAGATAGGACGATAGGAACGGAATGATGCGGATTTGCGATGCTCTTGGCTTGCGCCAGGGATGCTACTACCAAAAAGATGCAACAAGCGGGGCTTACTTCAGAGAGTATGCTTTGGTTTTTGGTGCGAGTCGCCTGGCTGCACTTCATGAAATCTGAATCCCTGATCAAATGCCAGCAAACAATGAGACAAACACACATGGTGAACAGCACCACGATATGATTCCTTGAACAAACTGAACAAACTTCTACATTTTCAAACATCTCTGTTAAAACAGTTGCAACGTTGCACCAAGACTCGGATCAAAAGAGACTTGCTCGGATCATGATATCTGAAGAGTGCAACCTTGCACCTGCTAAGGCAATGGCCTGAAGAGTGTGACGCGCTACCAGTCACTTGGCTGGATGGATTCACGAAAGCAACCTACCGATAATAGTTTGCGTCTACGAACATAGAGAGTCGAGCAAAATTTCCAAAAAAGTGGCATTTTTGCGAAGACCTTTGTTGTGCAATCAATGGTCCTGGGTAAGGTTTATTTCCATGTTGGTGAAACTTAATGCTTTTAGCCTTTTGGCACTTAAGAATTGCGAAAGTCAAACGTGAAGACAGCCAACTTCTGCATGCGAAAGCCCAACATGGAGATGGCAAAAATTCACGGAAAGCGGCACATTTTGCAGTGAAGATGACTGATCTTGCGAAAAGAATTCGATCTACCCTAGTGTATTGTATCAAGATACTCGTATATACATAATAATCATGTCATATAAAGATACATGAGATGGCCCCTGTGCTAATCAGAACAATCTAAGGTTGGTTCTGGACGTCTCGGCAGTGCTACATGGAAGCTTCCCACCAAGCGATGGACATTTGCAGCTGTGGTCGATGGGTGATAACATCGTAGATCCTTTCGGTGCCTTAATAGCAGATGGTCAATGAGGCAACCAGATGGGCACGAAGCTTCTTGTGGATTGTTTGGATTTGTACAGTTTTCCCACCTTGGATGAGAACTGCTTATACAATCCACTGTAAAATCACACTGCTTTGGTGAACCTTGAGGTGTTGTCGAGTATGCGCCAGCTTGGCTGCAGCAACAAATTGTTCAAGGCATTCAGCACCAGATTTCTCACGTCTTCTCAAGCTTTTTGACTTCCCTTGCAATGCATGACTGTTTAGACTTGCAGCGGTTGTGGGTTCATTTGTTTGGTACTTCGCAGGCTCTACAGGAACGCAGCCACGTTTGCATCCAGCGGGAGGAGTGCAATTGTTAGGTGATGATGTGTCCGGTACTCAGCTCTTGATTCTGCTGGATTTTGGAAGTTCTATTCGGAGGCTTTCTCAACAGTTTTCACGGTTTTCGCCAAACCTTTCCAGGATAGTTTCATCACAATTAGAGTAAATTGGGGGACTTTTTGATGAGCCTGGTTTTTAGGGTTTGCCACCTGGAATGTTTGTTGCTAAGGATAGACCTTTCCCAGCAGGGCGCTGCAGCAGATGTCCCTATGAGGTGCACCAAGCATGGTCCTGTCAGATATCCGAAGACTTTCAGAACGTTTGGACATACAGAGTGTATCATCGTGCGTTGTACTACAGCTGGCAAGACCGCAATGGAATGCAGCTGAATGCAATTGAAGTGTTCGCATAGACTGGGACTTCAATCTTAAGTTTGACGAAAATCCCTTGGGGTGAGGATCAGGATCCCCCTTCTCGGCCGTACTTGTAGTGACTGATCGGGCGGTCCCAAACCGGAGTAATTAACAGTTCTCACTGCAGTTGCGGATGCCAACAGCAGGTTGAGGGCAGAAGCTGGTGCTTCAATTCAACAAGGAACTCGATTCGTGATTTACCTTTGGCCATTGATGCTTGGTACAACGGCAGAGTGTCCGCCTTCCTAAAACTTCTACCGAATGACAAATGGATTTTAAAAAGATCCATGTTAAATGTTACTGTTAAACCGTCAATTTACTCATGATATTTCAGCGTTTCCACAACTTCAAGCTTCGGAACATGATCTGGGATTATGTCTTGGTATTGGGCTTGAAGGCTTGCGTGAATCAAAATGTGTCAAATAAAGGATATGATATGGATATCATGTCTGAGTGCCTAAGGACTCAGTGGAGTCTAGCCGAATCCTGCTCGACTGGGCATTGCACTTAGAGTCCATATGAAAGTCGATGATAAGCCAATGATGGAAAGTCAACAGACTTCTGATCCGATGGCCAGTCGAAGTCTGCAGAATTTGGATGCCGAGGTGTGATGCTTCAGGACTGGCAGTGACTGGCTGTGATTCTCCGAGCTGCTCTGTAACAACCTTTGTGCAGCGCAAGAGCGTGCTGAACCTTGCAGGGGTCCCAGATTGATGCTGCTTGAAACCTTTTTTTGATCCCTCAGCCGAAATATGTGAGTCGTGTTTTGCTTGCCGCATGCATGCACGTGAGGGAAGATGTAAACGGTGTTTTGAAGATGCAGGATGCTGTCAGATGGTGATTCCAAATCCGCAAGCGACATTGATACAGTTTAGTAAAGTAGGTTTTGAATTGTCAGATGGTGGTTGCCACATGTTGCCACTCTTGACAAGGTCTTTGCACAGATGGATCCGATTACAGACACAATGCAGCACACAGTTCGGCTGTTGCTTGACCGGGAGGTTCAGCAGTTTCAAACTTGTTGGGTTCTGGGCGGTTTGATGGGGGGTGCCTTTGCAGAAACCTAGGTTGTCATTACAGCTTCCCAGTGAGGGCTTTTTTGCAACCCATTTCGGGGTTGAACTGGCGGCAGCTGCAGCGCCATCGTATCAAGCAGCTTCAGGTGTGCAAGCTGTTGAATCAAGTCTGCATTTTGCGAGTAATTTTGCGTATCCACAGTTCATCACTTTCCAGGCCAAGAAGAAAAGTGAAAAAGTGAAATGAGCATTCATCAAGCAAGATCATGTTCTCAAAAGATATTGCAGGTGCTTTGCTGTTTGCCTCATCCTTCAGTACCGCTTCAGCTCGGACCTTGGTCATTGGAATTTGGACACTTCAAAAGCGTTTGAGTTTGAAGCTTTCAGAAGGTTTGAACTCGAGACCGCCACCAGCTGTCAGTTTGGCGAAGAGAGAGTGAATGTTTGGCTTTTCCTTCGATCTAGATGATTTTAGCAAGCACAAAAGATGTTCTAAAACCGAATCCTGCAACATGGAACTCATGGACAAAGGGTGCCCAGCATGTGTTCGAGACATCACTCTCACAATGACTTTGTTTGTTTGAAGTTTGGGCCCTCAGCAGTTCCAGTTTTTTGGCCGGTGGCGTTTGGGGACGGATGGCGGCGCCAGGGGCGGCCCCGGCATTTGCACAACTGGATTCGGAGTCAGGGTCTGAAGAGTCTAATGGATCTAAAGGGTCAAAGGTGCAAGACTTTTGGAAGCAGAAACTGCTGGTGCCTGCAGTGTTCACACTATATGTGGTGACAAAGTCGTTGGATAAGATCTTCATTTACAGGGTGCGAAAATCCATGGCACATTACAGCACGGTTCTGATGACCATCTATTGGCCGCCAGGTGTGTGTCTCGCATGTTTCGTGTTTCTCTTGATGTTGAATACTGTGAAGAGGGCCTTGGGACAGCCGCTCGGTGAGGGGCCTGAGGGCAAGGCCGAAAAAGGTTCGATTGGTCCACTGAGTTGGTTTTCACCCTTCAGCGAGTACGCCTCATCACAGGGCCGGGTGCCGCAACGATGGTTTGCCTTAATCGCCTTCTGCGATCAGATCAATGCGACGTTCTCTTCGCCTCCTGCGGTGTTTATACCTGCGGTGATGTTGACACCTCTCTACAATTCAGTGGTGTTGTGGACTGCTCTGATTTCTTTTTTCTATTTAGGAACTCGCTTCCAATCCGTGCACCTGGCAGGCATTTGCCTCATCTTATGTTCCTGCTTTGTGGGTGTGATGGTCGAGCTGCAAGGGCCTGCAGCTGTCATTTGCGATGGCCTTGATACGGCAAGCAGCATCTTGCAAGATGACACACTGCCCATCCCCATTGAAGCCAAGTGGAAAGTGAACAATGCCACGGACAAGTGTGTCAGTGGCCTGCCCCCCTACAAAGATGCAAACGGAAAATTCGTGTACATTCCTCTGGGGACTCTGGCTGGTATGTATTTTTTCTTGGTTGCTACAGTGATCCCCTACGCCTTTGTGAACGTCTACAAGCAGAAAAAGCTGAAGCAAGTGAATCTGGACGTGGCCTGGGGCTTTTTCTGGCAATCTGCGTGGCAGGTGCTCTTTGGACTGATCTTCATCCCCGCCTCCTGGATTCCGTGGCCCACACCCACTGGGATTAATGATGCCTCGGCCAGCAGCTTCTGGACAGACTTGGCAGATTCCTGGACCTGCTTCATGGGAACCAATCCCAAGGCCCAAGTCACCTCCTGCTCCGCAGAGCCGGCCTGGGCCTGGTTTGCCACCTACTTGTTCTTCAATGTCTTCTTCAACTTGTGTTTGATGTGGTTGATCAAACATATGTCAAGTACCTGGGCTGCCATTGGCACCGTCCTATGCGGCAATTTGGGCGGTTTCTTTAGTCAATTTGAGATCTTTGGTGGCAAATCTGCACAGGTCTTATCCATGGAGCAGTGGATGGCATTGATTTTATCCACCATCGCCTTGTGGGTTTACAACACGCAAGATGAGGAAGACAAACATGGCCAAAGTGTCTATGGACAGCAGGACCGTGGGGATCATCGTTACGACACCCATAACGCCCTAGGCTTGGAAACGGGCAGCAATGGCCTTGAAGAAACGGCACAGGAACACACGACCTTGTGACGCGATCTGCTAGCAGATTGCCAAAGGTTCCAATGAGTTATATATTTTTTTATGTCATAATGTATACCTTCAAATTCATAGTTTTATGGTCTGTGCTTTTGCTGCACAAGTTGCATTCTAGTTGCGAAAGTTTTTTGTGAAAGCTGTTGTGAACAGCGACAGCTGATCAGCTCCCACGGTATCTGTGGACGAGGGGTGGATGATTGTGGAACACGGTTGCGAAACTGTTCACGAAGCGTGCACGAAAAGTGCTGGGGTGCAGTGTTCAGGGTTAGGTGGTGCAAGTCAGTCAATGGGTTGGAGAAGGAGATTCTTCAAAGTTCTTTCCCAATTCCCAACTTCACACCTGACATGATCCCAACCATCAATTTCCTTCTTCTCCCCACTTTCATTGTGCTTCTGAATTGTCAATCCAACTTCAACTAGCAATGAGGAATCATCTCACACATACACACTGATGATCACTGATGACAGTTTCATATGTTCGATCTGATGTAGTTGGTCTACTTGTTCTGTATCTTATAGGCTTATAGGCCTCTGCGAAAATATCTTTGTCGAAAATTTGTGCCTAGTTCATGAGGAAGTTATGTAGTCATAGTGCGAAGGAAAGGGAACTGAACAATGATGTCAAAGTCAAAGTTCAAACGATGCGTCCGTCTGGAAAACCGATCCGTCATGAAAAGAGATGTAACCGCCATGAGAAAACGATCCGATCACCATGAACATCGATTAGTCCGTCGTGAGAAATCGATCCATCAGTCGCGAAGATATTCAAGGCATTCAGATATCAGTTGAAACACGTGGCACCAAGCATGGTGAAGTCACGTGTTGAGGTGATCTCTTCTGGCGACAAGCCTTTCCGCGGTGATCAGGAGAATCATGTCCTTGTGAGGTGCACAAGCTCGAACCAGAACTGAGGAGATAAAAACTTTAGATGCAAAATTGGAAATTTCATGGACATATGATGAAATAAGCAACACTTTGAGCAGAAACACGTCCTCTTTGTGTCTCTTGTGTTGCTTGCCTTTCGATCCGAGGCTGATGCTCAGCGCAACAGTTTGGGGTGGTGACCAAGCAACCCCTGTTCCGGTGGGTGCCAACTCTGTACAGAGCGTCGCAGGGTTGGAGGTAAATCTCCCAGAAGGTTATGCCTGTGCCTTGGAGAATTGAGAAGTCTTGGCACGGCCAATTGTTTGTCGTTGCACCTCCAACAAACGTTTTGCTCTTTGTGAGGTGTTGGTGCAAATTTGCCTCCAGCGCAAAAGGCGAGAGAAAAGTGTCGTCAACCAGAATTGCCGTTGAAAGGCTCAATTATATAGAAGTTGATATACATATACAGAGAATAGTTGACAATTTCGCGATATTTCTGTGATTCTGAGCAAGGAATGTTGTTTGCATTGTGACAATGAGCTTTGTGGACGCAGGGCTACGGTGTCGTTGGTGGTGACCTGCAACTAGACGGCCTCCAAGCTCAATCCTGGGAATCTTTCTATACCTGACATTACCCGAATCTGCGTGTTTGCGTTAAAAATCAAATGGATTATTAAACCTTTCATCACCCAAACCTTTCATGAGATCCTTTGCTGAGTAGAACTCCAAGTTTTGCCAAGGATATTGGCTATTCAGTGGTCGTTTGTGCATCTATGCTCTTCATGCTTATGGTGTGGTTTATAGCAACACCGCAATTGTAGTGATGCTTGACGGGTAGAAAAAGACAACATGGGGAGTCTGGTTTGTGGAAGTGGACTTCGTTTTCAAGATTTTGCACAGTTGAATTCCGCTGAAAGGGACGTTGCTTTGGAGTTTGGCTAAACTGAGGAACTTGACGGTAAACAATCCCAGTGTCGCACTTCCCACTACAAGTCCTCTCAACGTATGGTCTGTCAGGTTTGGGACTAAAAGATGCTACAAAAACATTATGTTTTCCAGCTAATCTGCGTGTCGATAGGGTGGGGGCTGCGATTTCTTGTTGGATTTGCGTCCCTGGAGGCTCCGTGGGACTGTTGCACCAGGCAGCATTCCGAGTACACCGATCGCACTGCTCAACAGTGCGCAGCGAAATTTTGAGGCAGAAAATGGAGGTTACACCAATGTGCCAGTGCTGGGTGTCCTGCGAGGCACGTCGTGAGCTTACTGAGTTTACTGCCTGTGCTTGAGTCACAGAGTCGAACAACTTGAACAAGTGTCTATTCGGACTTTCACCTTATTCCGCTTGTACGAATTGATACATCAAGATACAAGAAGTCTTTCTGTAGTTCAAATTAAGACTCTGGCAGTAGACATTAGCGGACATTCACAGCTTCGTCCTTTCAGATGCAACTTTGACGCCCGAGTATTTTGGCATCACAGAGAGGACTGGGGAAGATATTAAGAAGAGTATGCACTGCTCGGAATCCCTCCACTTGACACACATACAAGACAATAATAAACAATGCATAGCCAGCTTGCAACATCATGCGTCTCATGCTGCATGTCGTGAATTCGTTTGGTCCGTACCTTGGTCTGTAGATCATACCGTCATCGCATGGCACGGCATGTCATGGTATGTCATGACCATCAGGCAATGGTATTATTGGTATATGGTATCGTAGTGTATCATATCTTCTCGTTGGAGGAATTGGCTTAGCATCTTCTTCACCACGGAGCAGAGCTGCCCTGACAATAGCGGAACTTTGCAGCTGCTTTTGCCAGCAGGTTTTCTCGTACAACCCCGTTGCCTCACGCGACCATTGCCAGAGTATCACTACGTGCTTTAGCGGATTTGGAGGATTCATGAAGATGTTCCATGAGTATTCATGAGTTTCATCCTTGAGTCAGGTTCTCTCTAGGTTTCACTTGGTCCAACTCAAGTTGGCATTCGAAACGGAAAACCTCCGAAGTCTCTTCACTTTCAAATGTTTAGATACTCCATGAAACCAAGGGGCACATTTTAGAATTTTAGACTACAAAACTATCATAAGATGATAGTAGATCTTCATGGATCTAGGTAAGATTCGGATTCGAAGATGCCTCTTCCTGACGCCTTGCGAGGCAAGCGTCGGCTTTGCCAATTCAGTGCAACGACTTCCTGTTTTACGCTGTTTGGGTAGCTGGGCCAACAACGGGTAGCCAGGGAAAACCCCGAGCCACTTTGGGGTGCAGCCATGTGTAAGAACGAGATTTTTCTGCAAATCTGTGCATCAGGTAGTCAGAATACTGCCAGCATTACCTTGCCTTCTACAACAAGTTTTGATGCTCGGAGCAAGACGTGCACTTTTTTGGGAGCGGCAGTCTTCACCTTTCCAAATGAAATTTAGGGTAGAATTCAGTGATTCAATGCCATTTTTTAAGGAACACATTTGAATGAAGATGTTTGAAGATGTTTTCAGCAAGTTCTTTCTCTCAATGCTTTCGCCAATGTTGTGAGGTAGCAGGTCGATCCTATGCTTTCCAGATCCAGGTCTTGAATTCGGCAATTTACGAATCCCAGCAGCACGATAACTTCAGGCGGAGATCCACAATGATTCAAAGCGTAGACAACACTAATTACAAGATTATATTAAAATGATTTAAAATGTATTCGTTATCTATTACATTGTAGCATGTGAACATCATAATTTCAAATTTCTAAGTGTATTCTAAGGATTCTGATGCATTTTATCAAACATTTTGAAATCTCAAGGCTTCTGATGCATCTGATTCTCTGGAGCTTCAGATTTTGTCAGGCTCACGACGCAAAGCGCTGCTGGCAACTCGTTGGATGGTACGCTCAACACCCTTCGCTACATGGCTAGTGACCTGGAAGGTCCTGGCAGCTCCTTTGGAGTTTATCGCCTGGCCATGGCACCAGGTGCAGTCCTGCAGTCCTGCATGACATGTCGGTTTTCTTAAGAATAGACTCTACACGCGTACATGATCGAGTTGATATGTTTACGATATGATTATGATATGGACATACAAATATGTGAAGCCATATCAGATTTTCATGTTCTTAGGCCAAGAGGTCATCAGCAAAGATTAGAACAAGGCATTTATGGCATTGTGATGATTCCACTAGAAGAAGTGCAGCAACTGCGACATTACGCAGACCTTCGGTTCAACATATATGATTAGATGATATTAGATGTCCAAGCAGCAGCATAATGTATCGTGTATCGTTGTGGCAAAGTTGGGCAGTCTTATCAGTAGAATGGATTAAAACACGGAAGGGGGAGACCCAGGCTTATTAGGCTGCCGAAGTCTCCACTCTGCACAACCTCCGTGCGCAGGATCCTTTGTGCTGACCTTTGACAACATGTTACCGTATTCCCAGATGGCTGCACCTACCCGTGTGGTGGTGTTTCCATTGAAGGCCTGGAGAGCGGAGCGATTGAAGAGTCTAAATTCCCAATCTGAAAATCATTCTTTGTACTCCAAGTTTCGAAAGCACTCATAGTCAGACACACTTGTTTCTGTTTACCTTTTGCTGCAGCTACTCGCAGGTACCTTTCGATTCAATGGATGCGATTTCTTGGCGCGTCGCGGCACCACTTGGCTACGTTTGGGATTTTGCGGCAGCGGATTTTCTTTACAGACGCCAGGAGTGGTGCAGGGCGACACGGAATGAATCCAAAATCCCTCATGTTTCCAAGCGCTGTCTTGGTCTAGAAGTCTAGCCTTTGTCATGGCAGATCAAAAGACTGCACAATGACATTTTGAACCGGAAAGATAGAGCACGACATGAATGAAACAGAGTTTTTGCCTGTTTGGTAGCATCTTAATGTTGCCAGGACATTCTAGGGGTCACTGCAGACCTTCCTCTGTCGCACGTGCCAGCTGTGCCAGTGACACCTGCACCGCTAGCAGTTTTGAACTTCGTACAAAACTTTCAAGGCCGATTGTCACTGGCACACAACAGTGAATTGAATGCATGTGATGGACCCAGAAGTCCAAGTGATTTTTGGACTGCCTCATGACTCAACTTTTTTTGAATTCTTTGATGCACCGGCTTCAGAACCAAGAGCTTAAGCTAGCAGCTCTCGTCAGTCTAACTCTGAATGTGATAGGCACCTGGGATCGCTTGCAGAGCTACGGTTTTGTGGCAAAGATCCGCGTGCCTGATACAACACCTCGCTCCTCTAGTCCCTCAGATTGGCATCGAAGAATCAAACAAACTTGACCACCAAGATGATTGTGTTTTTTTTTCTCTTACCTAATTCCAAGAGTCAAACTCTCAGGAGACTACTGTACCTTCTGGGTTTACTTTTTGTAAACAGCAACATGAATATGCTATGCAGATGCTACGCAGATGCTGAGGCAATTTTTTTCTGGTGGAATTTGGTTTCGACTCCAGAAGCTCTGCAGATCGTTTCGCTGCTGCTGCCACAGAAGCGCCAGAGGCAGATCCTCATCGTTTTCCCTTGGTTTCCCTTCGATGTACAGGTGAAAGATTTCATTAAAGCTACAGTAGCGACAATAGGAATATAGGTGGTATAGGTATCATTTATGGAACATGTTTGAACCAACTAGCTATTTCTGATCCAAGTGTCAGATGCAGAAATGAGTTCCGAAGGTCAGAACTTTGGTGAACTTTATGGTGGATTACTTCTTGACGAGCTTGGCAGGCAAGGAGTACCTTGGGCTGAAGAGAGCCGTCAAAATTTGGATCAGTGGGCCATGAGTCATGAGTATAAGTCGAATCACAATTGGTTGTTGGAATCACGGTTGTTGGAACTCAACCAGTTCTTGGCTAAGGAATATCTTGGAGATCCACTTCCAATCTATCACAGCATTGATGAGTGGCGGCTATTTTGTGCTTGATGCACCAACAGGTTTTGCCATTGAGGTGTGATGGGTGTTGCCGATGTCAAGACGTCAATTGTCGATGTTTAGATTGACTTTAGCCTCTTTTCACTTTCTGCGGCGGAGCCATTTGAAGATAGGCTTCAGGAAATCTTACAGAGAATTCTAACGAGCCTTTTCGAGGTTTTGCGGGGCAATGAATGCGGACCGTACTTGTACATCCAAGTATGCAGTCTTTGGCGAAGCATTCATGACAGGATGCTGATCTCTTTCACAATAAAGATGTTACATAAATGTCCTGAGTCTTTGTTGTGTCACCTGCTACTCTGGGTACAACCGTGCATATCAATCTAAGAACTGTCCTGGCATTTGCTTTGCTAATGAAAAGACTGCTTCGCCTCACAATTTCAAGAGCAACGCTAGCAGCTAGCAAAGACATCCAGAGGAAGCAGTGAATCTCCATACTGGAAGCATTTGGAGTCTTCGAGCAGTGTTGCAAATGTGGTACCCCAATTACTCGACATGCCAATCTCTTCTCAATCCCCGGTAACCTCCAGGAAAATTGTGCTGTCTTGGAAAGCCTTGCTTTGGAAGAGCCTTTCCAGGCAGGGTGGAAAAGTTGCTGACTTGTTGTGGAATGGTGGATTTTAGTTGTGAAAAATTGTAAGAAAGCGCTAAAGTCTGAAGGCATACACACTTCGGCCAATCCAAAAACTGTTCCAAAGCATGCAGAAAGTGTCGTGCAGTGCCACACACCAACTGATTTCAGTGGTGTTGGAGCCCGCCGCTTGTTGCGTAAGGATTTGGCGGCAAGTGGTGCAGGGCTGCAATGTCGAAGTGAGGTGCTTTTCACGAACCAACGCGTTCAGGCCACTGGGTCACCAAACAGATCAGCTGCACTCATTTATGATCCAAAGGCTAGAACTTTCATAATATGTCAACATATCATATCTACATTATTCTCTATGCACGATTCCAATACAATGATGTATAATATCACAACAACAACATGTAAGATTACATCAATTGTTGTCATACCGAGTCATACCTCTTATCATGGAGTCTAGGAGTCAGTCGCAAGCTCCGTTTGTATCGCCAATCTCGGTGAGTCAGACTTCCTTTGTGTTGCTCAAGAGTACCGTAAGAATGACAAGTCAGTCGTCACTTTCTAAGGTCACCATCTCTGTCCTGAGTGGCACGGTGGCCGCAGCTGCTTACAGCTTTGGTCTCAGCGCTCGAAATCCTTTGGTGCCGGAACAGGGAGGCGATGATTCGGTCGCTGTCCGTCGAAGTTGATTCGATAAGTCTTGTCAGGTCCTTTGTTTCCGCATCTACTAGATTAGTAGGTCCTAGGTGCGGTTTTCATTGGAGGAAACCAAATTAAAACGTAAATGGAAATTCCCATGCTGAGTCTCAGGTCTTTCCAGCATTTTGATGTGTTTCCAGTGCACAGATGCTTGGATACATTCCCAATTTGTGCATGCAGGTCTCCTTTGGACAATTTCGAGCTTCATGAACATACAAGAAATTGCAGATCTCAGCTCCACTGTTGAAGGCTTCTCGGGCAGAGCTCCAGAGAGCTTGTCGTCGATCACATTTGTTGAAAGTTGTTTTCACTCAAGGAGTTGTCGATGGTCACAGGTAAAACATCAGAAAACAACATGCTCACAATCCAAAAACACAAGTCAAGATAGGGACGCTTGTATTTCAACTTTCTTCCCACCCTTGCAGTTTGTCACACATGATTCACATGATCTCATTCTATCACCGTTGCTATAGAGTACTTGGTATTCACATTGTGTTGACAATGTATTAACTTTAACTGATTGATGTCATTCATTCTCAGCCGTTTTCCTCGTCATTGTGAGGCTTTCAAGTCGAGACACCCATGGGCTTTGGTGCCTTGTTGGGACTCGAAAGTGGCATTAGCTACGCTGCCACGGGGCGAGATGACCATCCTGGACAGGCACTCATCTTGGAAGCACATGACACATTTTGTACATCATATCATATCATGTCCCTACGTCCCAAACATTGTTGGGTTCAAAATTGTTCAAATTCAGTTTTCCGCTTTGGTCAGTGGCATCTTTAGGTTTTCAAAGAAGTGGGAGATCTTCTAGGGGATACAGATGGATGGATATAGTGGTTACTGAAGTTTTGGTAGCAACGAGTCAGATTTTTGCGTCTGATTCAATTCCAGGTAACCAACGTGATCCTAGCATTTGCGACTTGGCACAGCAGACCTTCTTGCATCAAAATCCACGAGTCCAGTCATATCCGTTTCCCCATCAAAATCCCCACGAAGTCCCATGACGTCTTCATTTGAAGCAAAAGCATTTTCCAAGATGCTACCCCTTCAGGAATTGGCTAACACACCTTCATTCACTGGTTCAGCACCACTAGTGGTGAAAGCTCCTCCTGGCTTTCAATTCCCTTCATTGTGCAGAGCCATGGTCACTGGGGACCGCCAGGGAGGGTGGGTTTAGGATGGTTTAGGAGGGCACTTTGACAGTAACATTCAATGCGCTTTTGCAATTCCTTTAAGTTTTGCAAGCCAAATCAGTGCCGCTCTGGAATCAAAGAGAAGAAATTCCTCGATGTTTTGTGTCGTTGCACATGGAGGAGATTTTTGGCGACGGAATTCCATTTCCAGCCATCTACTCTGCCTTCGATTCCAGTGCGGTGGTGTCGAGCTGCCAAGGCACGGTTTTTCTAGAGCTTTGTCATCTTTCACAAGATCTTTCCATGTGATGTGATCCGTATGTGTTAGCGTGATGTTTCCATGTTTTTTGAATGTTTTTGCAACGATGAGGCAAGGGCCGCCATGCCGAGCTGCAGGTTGGCCTGGGACTTCGTGCACGGCGGCGCTACGTGATGCGATTGGAAACGGTGAATCCGGAGGAAACGCCAGTGACTCGCCATTTTGGATACACAGATGATACAAATTTGTTGAGGGACATTCAGTGAAAAAAACATCTATATAGACATATTTGTCATCAAAGTCTTGATCCCTTGCAGCGCTATTTTGAGTTGAAAGTCTTGGAAGCTGGTTTTGTTCGCTCCTGGTCATGAGACGGTTTTTGTTGTGCTTTGAAAAGCACTCGAACCTGGCTCCTTTTGCTCAAGGCTCAGAACTCTTGGACGATCAGCTTCAGTGATGAAGCAACAGCTACTTGCCGAGATGTCAGGAAGAGCTACTGCAAACTGGACAAGAATGTCTTTTTCAGTCGGGAAGAGAAAATCCAACATGATAAAGATGTGGCGAAGTGTTGCTGTAAACCTATGTAAATCCGCGGTGCCCGGTGGGTGAGGCTCGTGGGGTGTCGTTTGGGAAGCAGTTGAAAGCTATTGCATTTTATTGATGCCTTTGACTGCATTTGAGGATCCTTTTGAAGGCTATCGGTTGTGGCGATTTACTGAACTCTCTGCAACCCCTTCTGCAACAGCAAGATCCACCCCGTCGGAGGAGACGAAATCGAAATGCTCTCAGGTTGCATTGTTTCACTATTCAACAACTCCATTTAGGTCAACAAGATTTGGCTGTTTTCTGCAGGAGACCCTCAACAATGTCACTATCACCTTCCGCACGACCAATGCAGTGTCCAGTGCAGGGTTCATAGCCATTCAGGCCCATAGTTTCTGGCTCAAGATGAAGTGTCCATATGCTTTCTCGTTGAAAAAAACTCTTGGTATCTCTTCACCTCTTGGTCTTCCGAACGCTGTCACAGCGTTTTTCACAGTGCTTGTCGGTTGTCAAGCGTCTGGATGCGCTCACCTTGGGAAAATCGTGCAGGCGCCATTTGGCTTCCGCATCCCCACAGTTTGTCAAGCTTCATTGGTGGATACTCTGGCAGATCAGCTGCACACGAGAAGCAGATTCGCTGAGCTTCAAAGCACATGTCAATGATGAAAATATGTCGGAGCATTGAAAAGCTTAGGAGGAAGTGAGAGGGTGGACTCACAAAGGATGACTAACTGACGACTTTTGTGTTTGTCCAAGGCTCACACTGCGAGTCCGGTGACATGTGCAGGGACAGCTGCACCTTCCAACATCGCTGAACTGCACACAGGAGAGCTCTTAGCACTTGGAAAATATCAGCTGCCAAGATGCATTTAGGTCATGTTTAGGGCTAATTTTAGTCTGACTCAAAGAGTTATTCTATTCAAAGAACCTGTGAAAACAGGGAGATGGATTGTATACATTAGGGGCTAGTCTTCGTATCTTTTTTTGGCACACATTGAAGAGACCGAAAGTACGCAAGATCTTACATGTATGATCATGTATGTACAAGTACAAATCTAAAAGATGCTTCGGATCTCCTGCTGTGTGAATCAATCAATTTCCTTTTGTTCTTAGGTGGAAGTCGGATAGCTTCTTTAGTCAATCCAGACATGGTGCAGCAAATCGCTCCTTTCATCTTTGGACAACACTCAGGTTGGCATTGCTTTGCATCAATCCAACTGTGATTTCACTGGAGGCAGGAGGGTTCTACATTCATCCAGACTCCTGATCCGTCACATCTTGCGCTCAACAAGAAACAAGACAAATTTTCAAACTGGATATGCCACTCTTTATCGCTTTGTATGTGTTCGGAAGGCTGGAACATGGCAGTTACAAAGCTACTCGACCAAACAGGCCTGGCTTTTTGTTGCCTTTCGTTGCCATCTCGTGTGAATTTGTTGCAAGAACTGGGCATGGGTCTTCTCAAGGTACAATACGATGAAACATAACCAACAAAATACGATAAAACAATCAATGAAATTATAAATTCATCTCAGTTTTGATGGGACTTTCCTGTGAAGCTTCTCGAAGCTTCTTAGGTTGGCTTCAGTGGTTTGTTTTTTCTTCAGGCCGAGGCTTCTGGATTGCTGGACCTCGGTCAGCTTCGAGGCTTCAAGTTGACAGAAGTCTTCCATACCCTCAAGGCGTGGAGTCGGCAGAATCGACAGTGCCTTGTACCCGCGGCACATGGAAAGGTCATATATCCTGTGACGACATCTTTGGATGAGCTCGAGTTGCGATTTCAGAGACTCGATCCAAAAATTAAGAACAAAGCCAGTGGCAGCATCTATGTTCACGACAGCTTATTATTCAAATATTATATTTTACATCAATCTGTTTGCCCAACAATTGGCATGCATTTTTTGCCTGACCCAAGCATGACTTTGGTATTGCGACTCCGGCACTCTCCAAATGCCAGCTTGCTAAGGATTCTCCTTTACACAGCACTGGAAGCGAGCGATATTTTGCAAATCACTGCACCTGACGGCTATGACTTTGCTGGTAACTTGCTGTACCAATGAGATTGGGAAAGTAAAATTACCCATTCGATTTCTGTTGAGAAGGGCCGAAGGGCATCGAAGGGCTCTAGGTCTAAAACAACCTGCACGGCTGCATGGTTTGATGATTCAGGAGTTGTCAGTTGAGCTCGCAAGCCGACCTTGAGGTAACAGTAGCAGCTGTGCCAAGTACAGGAGGCTTGGGCCGCCTTGGGCCATTGAGCAATCGAACTCAATCGCGGTGGTGCCAATCTGTGAATTGAATTTCAATAAAAATCATCGTGAAATCATCCATTACTCATCATTATTCCATTATTTCAAGCATATAAGTCGCCAAGCTTTTCAACCTGCAGGTTCTCAACCACAGCCTTTCCAGTGCCAGAGTGCCAAAGTCGCACCATTCGCTTCATCTTGGACCAACGTGCCTTTGGGGCAAACATCAAATTGGACGTGGGAAAGAAGGAAGAAGGAAAAATCATGAAACATGAAACATGCTCAATTTAGTCTGAAGTTCTACCTTCCAGGCTTTCACAACCTTCCCATTCACGAGAAAGTTTAAATCAGAAGGAAAGGCCTTCCTATGCATCCATGCCTCACGCCTTGCAGGGCTTGGGTTGTTGGACTTGCCTGGTAGCACGGAGCGTTTGACACCTTTGCTTGACTTCAGCGTCGCTACGCTCTATCCCCGGAAGACTCTGAGTGCACAGGCCAAGAGTCAATGTCAAGATGAGTCTTTTTCAATGCATTGACATGCCATGACGCTTATTTTGCAACAGTTTGTCCGAAGGTTAATATTGTTTAAGGATATTTGACAGTTTAAAGCAATCTTGACCGCTTGGTACTGCAGTGAAAGCAGTGTGACAGAAGCTCTTCCTTCAAGGCCACAGTCTTTCGTGGAGAACAACTTCGTGGGACCGGTTTGGTCTTTTCAGCAAAAAGTGTTCCTGGTCAGCTTGTGACCCCACGACTGCTCGAACTTTCAGTCACTGGGTTGGAATAGCGTCAGTTTCTTTAAAAGCATGTTAATGCATCCTGACTAGCTACTCGTAAGTGTTGCAATATCTTCAATCAGGATCGACCTTTGTCAATGAATAGCATTTGTTGTTTGTTGCTTTTTTGATCGATTTTCTATGTGTAAGTCATTGAGTCCGCTGGCAGGTTTCTCGACTGGACCAGCAGGTGACTATGACCAGCCATAGCAGATTGAGGCTGACCTTTCGAGTTAGCTCTTTGGCTCTATGATTACTATGATGCTGTATGTTTTATATGTTTTTACAATTCTTGGCATCTTACCACTCTTACCAGTGAAAGACTTGTGCATTGCCCACCCAACGTCAGGCTTAGTTGAGAGGTTTGGACTCTTTAGAATTCTTAAAAACCAAAGCTCTTACCACTTACTGTGAATTTCACATTGTGTTGCAACAACTGCATATTGGTTGCTCCACTTCCCATCAAAGGTCAAGATGCAGATGCTCTACACATCACGACGCAAGTACAGGACCGTACATGCCAAACTCAGCGAGCCTTCATGGTATGGGTATGGGTAGGTACTCTGTTTGTAAAGCATCGGCACTCCAAACTCAAAATCTTCAAGGCACACAGAAACAGAGTACCTACCAACGTGCATCGCTGGATCAACATGTAACGAAGGACATCATCAGCCAAGACGAAGAGCTGCGTTTCGACTTTTCCATGGCTAAGGTGGTCGAGCCTACTGAGGTGGGGAGATTTGTGCTATAAAACGATGACCAATTGAATCAAGCACAAATGAAAGATTTCATACTGAATGCGTTCCACACATTTGAATACATTTGATGTATTTCTAGACTCCTACAGACTATGTATAGTCTCATATTATAGGCTATATAAGATCACCCATATGTAAATTGCAGATTTGATAGTCCTTTTGTATCGTTTTGGCTGCTTTTCAAACCTGTGCAATTTTGTGCCTTGCTGAACATTTGAACCTTGCTGACCTTGCTTTTGAAAACCAACGGATTCTCTTAGGTCCAGGTGAACCGAACAAATACATCGATGGTGCTGCACATGCCAATGCTGCAGGCAGGAGTCGAGAAGAGTTTGAGATCAGTCAAAGTTACAGCAAGGAAACACACTTCTGGCGTTCATGACAGTAAAGACCGCATATTGCATGGCAAGGGCCTTCAGGGTGAGAACATTTCATGAACTCCAAATACTGAGTAGTGGAAGACTGAATTTACAAAAAAACTCGGGAAGGGGCTGAAATACACTGACTCCAAGAAGCCATAGACATCAATCAGACTGAAAAATATACCGTACAGCTTTGTTTGCTCATGGGCATGGGGTTGAACCTCAAATGGATATAAATTATAATAATTGAACGAAATATGAAATAACTATTGGAGTCTTTTCTTGAAATGCTTGGTTTAAGTCGGCATGATCCTATCGTAAGGTTGTACGTTAGTTTGCCCCGCATTCTTCTTGCTCAAGTCTCTTCCCCTTGTTTGTATGTCTAGGGCCTTAATTCCTGTGGCTTTGGGAGCCTTTGGCGGTAGCTGGTGGTATTGGTTGAGGCGTGAGGCAGCTCATCTGGCTGTAGAACTAACCAAGGCTTCCTTGACATCTGCATTTGAAAATCCAGTTGATTGGGATCTCGAATCTTTTTCGGCTTATTTGAGAGGCCTGTTCACTCACTTTCTCCGATTGGGGGCTTTCATTGTTTTGTGGGAGCTTCGATTCGAATTGGTGGGTGTAGCAAGGGTTTTCCTTTATTTGCTGAAAGAGGTCCTTGAATTACTGAGATTTTTGTTGCATTTCGGTGGCTCTTGGTTGGGGACACTGTTTGAGCAGCACTCAGTTGAACCGTTGCCAAACCTGGACATAGAGCCCTGGACAGAGCGACGTTTGAGTCTAACCTGCATGGCAGCTGCCGGTGTTGGTGGTCCTCCTCCATATCCTGTGGGGTCATTCTTGTTGATCTCTCGTCCTCCTTCCTGGGATGAAATATGGATTGCTGGCTACAGTCAGGGGAATTCAGAGGTGATAGGTCGCACTACCACCCCCGATGGTGGCCAATTCATGTGGGTCATGGTGCGTTTGGTTGGGATGGCAGTGCAACCTCCTCAAGTGGCACCAGATCAAACTCGGAGAGCTCCAGGTGGAATTCATGCCAACAGTGTCAACTGGGTATGTATCCCACCCGACAGTTCAGACCAATGGGAACCAGATCCAGTGGAGGTAGTGCAGCTTGTGCAGGAGGCCCAAGCTACGCTAAGCCAAGTCTCTCAAAATCCAGCCTTAGCAATTGTGAACACTGCCGGTGTGGGAGGCGACTTGGTGGAGTTGGTCCTGAATGCAGGTCCAGTGGCTCCCGGTGGAGGCGTCGTGGGTGCGGCTCCGGACAACCCAGGGGCTGCCGGGCTGGGAATGCAGCAGCAGCCTGGTTCAAGCCATGGAGGAGGTCCAGACCTGAAAGCATTAGAGAATGCCATCCTGCAGCTTCAGTCCTTGGCATTGACACCGAAGGACGAGCACAAAAAGGACAAGAAGTCAAAGAAGGACAAGAAAACTCGAAAGTCCTCCAAGAAGAAAAAGAAGAAGCGTTCCAAGAAATCCAAGAAGTCCCGCAGCTCCAGCACCAGTTCTTCAAGGAGCAGTCGATCCCGCAGTGCCAGCAGTGGATCAACTTCCAGCAGCAATCGCCCTCTCCGATGGAAGGAGGATGGGAAGGATCGCAAAGTGGATTACTCAGACCTCAGTCACATCGATCAATTGAAGCTGAAGAAGAAAGGGGATTTGATTGCATTCGCCTCCAAACACCCTGGGGCGCTGACAGCTCATTTCCTGGCAGGGGTGTATGCTCGCTTGAGCAAGGGTACGCTCAGCAGAAGTGGTCAGTTGAGAGAGGTTTCGGTTGCAGCATGGGCCAACCAATTTGCAGGGCTCAGCGAGGTGAGGGACATGAAGGAGGTGCTCACGTTGGCGGAGATCTTAGACAATGTCAACAGGCGCGAGATTTCACGAGCTTTAGACATTTTGGTGCAGAGGATCCTTGCCATTCAGATGGCGAAATCAAAAGGGGGCAGTTGGGAGAAGTCAGAATCGATCGAACTCCTCAACTCCCAGAAGGGTCTTGCCAGCAGTTCCATGCTGGCTCTCACCAATCAATGAGGGAAAAGACGTGGAGAGCTTGGCTGGCCATGGGTGGTAAGCGCAATGAGGTGCTAGGCTTTGATTCTTTCTTCACTCGGGCAGCAGTGGCTATGAGTCGTGGTTGTTCTGGGTGTGTAGATAGATCAACGCTTGGTGTTGCAGTACAGGACCTCTTGGGTCAGCTCAGGCGTGGTGGTGGTGAGTTCAAGTGTGATGGGCCTGTGAAAGGCCGTGGTCGTGCTGTAGATCGTGTTTTCCCTTTGTCACCTATGTCATCGGGTGGTCGTTTCCTATCTCCTATGGAGCCGGGGGATCGGCTGCTCTTTCATGGGGGTAACATGGTCATTGCAGTGCTTAATTGGATGCATGGAGGGCAGAAATGGCATGGGCCTTTGTTTCTTTCTGCCGCTCATCGGCGAGTTCATTCGAGAATCGAACGGGCTTTGCGGGATCTGGTGATGACTGATGATCCTATCCTTTCCAGTGGTGGTTTGGACAGTTTTTTGAAGCAGACAGAGCATTATCGTGGCGGTAGTGCTGTTTTAGCTTTGGGTGCAAAGGGTGGAGTTCCGTCAAAAGCTGCTGATGTTCCATTGGCAGATCACTTGGCAGAGCTTTTTCCTGAGATGTCTCATCAAGTGCGTGAACCTTGCGCGCTTTTGTTACCATCCAGGAGGAGGCCAAGACGGGTGAAGCGTGGCTATACCTGGGTGGCTTCCACCTATCCAGAGCTGGTGAAGAAGAATGTTCAGGCGGGCTTGCATAGGTACAAGAAACCTTCCCAAGTGGCAAAACATAGAGGTGTTCGTTGTTTAGCTGGGGCCTTCGCCGTTCCAAAGGATAATAATGAAGATAGGGTAATTACCGATCCTAGTGTCAATCAACTCATTGACCCTGAGCGTTTGCCGCGACCTTCGTTTGCATACATTCCTCACATGAGATGTCTAACAGTTCCTCGTGGTGGTGTCATTGCGGTGTCAAAGCGTGATGCACGTCACTACTTTCATCGGTTGAGGCTGGGGAAGAAATGGGAGAAATGGCTCTGTGGGCCACCTATTCCTTTACAGACATCAAGTGGGGACACCAAGCAATTTTATCCGGCTGCTAGGGCCACTCCAATGGGTTTTGGTCCATCTGCGGGATGGGCTCAGGGTTTGACAGACGTTGTTACCGCAGATGCTAAACTCCCCCCACAACAGAGACTATCCCCTGACTTTGTTGTTCCAGAGGGTCTTCCAATTTGGGGTTCAATCATCGATGATATTTGGGCCATTGAACATGTTTCGGATGATGCTCAACCAACAGTGGGTCCAGACTGGATGTGCCGGGCAGAGCAGGCTTGGGTGGTGCGTGGTGTTGAACCTAATCGTAAGAAGTCAGTAGATGGTGCTCTTGGAGAAGAAGTGCAAGGTTACTATGTTCATCCTCAGGGGCATTGGATTGGCGTGGCTTTAGATAAAAGAAGGTTCTTGTTCCAGGCAACCATCATGATCCTACTGCAACGGGATGTCCTTTTCGGTGTGGTTGAACGGCTGATCGGAAAGCATGGTTTTGTGCATTCGTGCCGACCGTGTATGAGGTCAGTGTTTGAGCATGCATACACTTGGTTGGATTCCTGCAGACGGCTTAGGCCGAAGTGTCGTCGTGTGGTTATTCCCCCGGAAGTTTGGCAAGAGTTAGCAGCATCAGCATTCCTTTTGTGTTTCGCCCAATTTGATCTTTCGAGTGCGTGGTCACAACGGGTTGAAGCAACAGATTCATCAATGACGGGACTTGGCAGGTCCTTTGCAACTATGCCAGTTCATGTGGTGCAGGTGCTTGCTCGCTACTCATCGACTCGGGGGGTGTATACCAACCTCAACTTACCATGGGGTGTAAATCTTACCAAAGAACACAGCTGTCCTCTTCGTAAAGTTCGTCTTCCCAAAGAAAGAGTTAAGTGGAGCCATATGGGTTGTCGTTGGAATCCTTCTCATATAACCCTGGGTGAAGCTGATGCAGTGGTGTGGGCAGCCGGGGATCGTTTGAAACGGCCGTGTGATGATGGTTGTCGATTTGTTCATCCTTTGGATAGTGTGGCAGTCACAGGTGCAATGACTAAAGGAAGATCTAGTTCCAGGGCACTCAATTTTCGTTGTCGACAAGTGGCATCTATCAACATCGCTGGGGGACATGACATCATGTACCCTTGGATTCCTTCAGCGGATAATCCAGCAGATGAACCGTCCCGCTGGTTTGAACCGGCAGGTGCTGAGAGGAAGGATGATGGTGATCATGAGGGGTCGCTTGAACCAGTGAGCGAGTGCGCGTTGGTAGATCTTCGTGACTTGCCGTGGCTGGCGGAGGGGGCATTTGTTTTTATCCATCTTTGTTCGGGTCCTCGTCGTGTAGGGGATTTGATTGATATGGTTGAGAATGTTGGCAGGCAATACGGGTTTGATATCATTGGCATAGCAGTTGACCCTCTTGCTGATTTTTCACCGGGCGTTGGCTGGCTGTCTTCCTTCAGGGGTGATTTGCTGAAAGGTGTTGTTGGTGATTTCCTTCTGAAACTGATTCATTCTGGTCGAGTGATTGGTGGATTTGGTTCTCCCCCTTGTTCAACTATTTCAGCAGCTCGTTACAGACCACTGGAGGGAGGTGGCGGGCCTAGGCCACTTCGAAGTCGTGCGGAGCCGTGGTATCCATTGGCATATTGCACAAAAAGAGAGATCTTTAATGTTCAAGTTGGCACTTTGCTTTATCTTTTATGTTTGGGTCTCCTCGGAGAGATGCGTATGTTTGGAGCATGGATAGGGTTGGAGCATCCAGCAGATAGAGGTAGAGATCCATATGCTTCATTTTTCAATACCCGTGAAGTTCGTGACTTCAAGCAGAAGTTTGGCCTTGGTTATTGGGTCATCCATCAATGCATGTATGGTGCTATGAGTAAGAAGCCAACTGGTGTTTTGTTGCCGGCAGGAGGTTCATCCATGGTTAGGCTGTGTGATCACCGTCACCGTCATAGAATTTTGGCTGGACAAGATATTCAGGGCAACTTTGTGACAACTGCGGCAGCTAGATACCCCCAACAACTTTGTCATTCATTGGCTGAAGTGGTTATGTTGAGGTGTGATTTAACTAGATCACGTGGTTATCGTATGCCCTTTTGTCCCATATCCAGTAGCCAACAGTTAGAGAACCCGTGGAATTGTGGCGAACATGTGGTCTGGTCGTGGCCCCAACCGCGTTCAAACCTTTTTGCTGAATACCTTGAAGCCGTCCACAATTTCCAAGTATGTCAACGCCCTAGAGCTCCTCAACAGTGAACTGAAGACTCAAGGGATTGAGTGGCATGTGTTGAATGAAGATGAAAAAGACGATTTCTTAGCCGAATGGGTGTTAACTGGATACGAACAGGGTGGCGGTAGGGCCGAGTATTCATGGGCCCTATCAGCTGTCCAAAAGATATTCCCACGCCTTAGGTTGAGAACATCATGGAAAGTCCTAGATGCATGGCAAACGTTGGTGCCAGTTAAACAGGCTCCAGCGGCGCCACCCGAATTGCTGCAGGCTATGATCACATTGGCTTTGATGTTGAATAGGCCACAGCTTGCTATGATCTTGTTATTCTCATATGCTGGTCTTCTTAGAATTCGTGAGGCAATCAATCTTTGTGGTAGGGATGTCATTTTACAACAACGTTCAGTCACCTTGTGTTTGGCCATGACCAAGGGTGGTGTCGAGCAAAAGGTTGTTTTGACTAATCCTACGGTGGTTCAATGGGCGTTTGACTATCTATCTCGGTTTCCCATTAGGCATCCTGATAGACTCCTCTTTGGTGTTTCCTATAGCTCAGCCCTTCGCTGGGTTAGAAAGTTGGCCTCCATCTTGGGAGCGGAATCTTTGGGTTTGACAACTCACACATTTCGTAGATCAGGTGCTACTGAACTTTCACGAATGAATGTTCCACTTTCTGACATTCTTTTGTTTGGTCGATGGCAAAGCGAGAGGGCTGCACGAGGGTACATCCGTAAGGGTGAAGTGGCAGTCTTGCGAGCACGTGGCATGATTTCATCAACAGACTGGAAACGTATCGACGCTTGGGCTGGCTTTAGTAGTTTGGCTTGGAAGCATTTCGATTCCTTGTTTGCTGGTAAAAATATTTATCCCGATGTTAGACGTGTGAGCCCAGACATTTTGCAACAAGTTGAGAGCCTATTGTTTAAGCTTTGATTCCTTGATTCCTACAAATCAAAACAAGATGGGTCCGCGCGCGCGCGCGCCGTGAACCAATCTATTTTGAAGCCTTTTAGGCGCGCGCGCGGACCCATCTTGGAAGGGGTCTGGGTCAATTCTTAAAACATTTAGCACTTTGAGTGACCTTGCGGTGTGCTGGAAGTGTGGGAGATGAGACCATAGTTATACTCATGACTGTGGCAGCGCGCTTGGTGGGAGATGATTTTTCAATCTCATTGGGTGCATTAGCATTCAATGGTCTGCCAGTGTGATACATACAAACTCCTTTGTGATGTGAAAACAGCAGCAGCGGTTCCCGGAAGGGTTTGCATGGAGAGTGGATCAGAGGAAGACTTAATGGAGTCTTTTCTTGAAATGCTTGGTTTAAGTCGGCATGATCCTATCGTAAGGTTGTACGTTAGTTTGCCCCGCATTCTTCTTGCTCCCTAGCTGCGCACCCCACCCGACCCTGAACAATGCAGGGCTTTTTGTGGGAGATGAGACCATAGTTATACTCATGACTGTGGCAGCGCGCTTGGTGGGAGATGATTTTTCAATCTCATTGGGTGCATTAGCATTCAATGGTCTGCCAGTGTGATACATACAAACTCCTTTGTGATGTGAAAACAGCAGCAGCGGTTCCCGGAAGGGTTTGCATGGAGAGTGGATCAGAGGAAGACTTAAATATATGTATATATCTGGTCAAATTGTAGCGACCTCACCCGACCTCACCCGACCTCACCCCAAAAGGTATATAAGGAAGGGACACCCCCTTATTTCAGGGAAATCTATTAAAGGAAAAAAACAGGGACGAGCCCGAGCAGAGGCGCAAAGGGGGTGAACAAGATGAGGATTAGAGCAATCACAGCATGGTGACTTTGACGGAGAGCAAATACTAGCAATGAGAACCATCCTGCGGCCTTTTCTTATTTGTTTTTGTAACCTGAAGTTGATTGAAAGATCAGACATGGTATCAATGTTGTAATTGCATGATCACACTGTATCCTGTGCTCTGCCTTTTTTGAAAAAGAGTAGATTGTTAGGGAAAAGTTTTAAATATCCAATGTTTCGGGAATACGTTTGAAATCAATTGAAAACAGTATTGATGGCGTGATCGATAACTTAAGAATTTAGATGCGCTCAGATTATTGGGACATATTGGGGCACTGAATAAAGTTGGAAGGGGGGCTCATCATATCAGGAATTCGTGAGGTGAAGTTCGATCAATTTGCATGCATCTTTTTTTTTTTAGACATGTTTTTTTCAGATTTCATTGGGTCCACTTCCATAGCCGTTTTCAAAAAATGCAAGGGTTTGGTCGGCCTTGTGTGGGAAACCTGGACGTCTTGGGGACTTTGCAGCTCTAGGTGAAATCAGATCGGTCAAGGCTACTCAGATGTTGCGTCAAGCACGTAGACTCGAATCGTTGCGTAGGAGACTTACCAAAATGCCTACCTATGATGTCATATGGGAATCCACAATCACATCATTAAATCATGAATGGAGAGCTATCTACACCGCCAAAGGTTTTGGGAAATCATTTTCAAACTGGGTGCTTCAAATATTAGGATGGCCAGCTTTCCCTTTAGCATTTCCACCTATAGAAATTGTTGAAGCACTTGAAGAGGCGGTAAAATTAGCTTTTCAGGAGAAGTATAATGAGGACATGAAACAACATCAGCACCACAAAAATTTCCAAAAATATGTCGACCACAAACATGGATATGATAGAGCGTCCTACCAACCAATCAGAGAGCCTCCCAAGCAGTTCATACAAAGCCTGAATAGGCACCGTGTGATTTCTTGCGATCTCCATCGTATGCTTAGTGACGACCTATATCAATTTCATTTGGGCGAGGGTCATGACATCTTGGTAGGAGATAAAGTGAAAATTCATGGCAACCATGGTCATATCGTTGATGCAGATACCAACATAGTTGTAGTCCACTTTGAGAATACTTGTTTTGATTTCCCTTCACAAGTAAACTTGGACACAAGTAAACTTGGAAACGACAGCCAATGGCATGCAGCCTCAACATATACATGATGCTCTTAAAGATTACTGGTTTCCAATTTGGAATCGAGACCAAGAAGAAGATGCACCCACAATCATGAATTTTTCCGAGATTGTAGATAGGATAAACCTCCCAAGTCTTTGTAATTCTTGTGACATGACAGACTTGAACTCGTGGTTGGAAACTCGTTCTTGTTTAAAAACATCATCAGCACCTGGGGCCGACGGATGGCGCAACTCAGAATTGAAAGCGTTGCCCGCCAAAGCGGTTTCTGAATTGATCCACATTCTTAGTCAGCCGGAATTTTCAGGGTTCGATGAAGAATTCATGAGAGCAAGAGTAGTTTCTTTGCCGAAGAGAGATAAAGTAGAAGAAGCTTGTCACACCAGACCAATCACAGTACTCCCCTCGATTTATAGATGGTGGACAGCCACATTCACAAGATTGATCATGGCTAAAGGCCATCAGAAATTACAGGATTAGTTAAACATAGAGGTGGTTCCGATAGTATGTATGACCTTTCGTCTGACATCGAGGTGGCACATCAACAAGGAACTTCACTAGGAGGACTTACACTAGATCTTACAAAAGCATTTAATCAGTTCCCAAGAAAATTTGTTGAAATAATCCTTAGGAAGATGGGCGTACCTCAAACTATCCTTCACCAGTGGATGTGTTCACTGCCTAATATTCGAAGACATTTCGACCACAGAGGGTGGATTAGCGAAGGACACAAGAGCACCACAGGAGTGGCAGAGGGAGATGCGGCCAGCATCATCGCAATGTTGGGTGTGGCTAGCTTTTGGATAGGTCACCTTGAACAAACAGGAGCCAACATCAAAGTCTACGCAGATAACCTCTCTTGGTCTGCGGCATCGTTTGTAACGCATGAAGAGTGCTTAAAACTCACAGTAGGAGTTTTTTCACTTATGCGGATACCAATAGATTGGGATAAATCGTGGGCATGGTGTACCCAAAAAAAATCATAAGTCGAAGTGGGAAGATTTGGGAACTGCGGTTTTGGGTCATTCCCTCAAAGTGGTTTCGGCAGCTTTAGATCCAGGAGCGATTGTCAACTATGCACCATTCAAAAGGCTTTTGTCCAGGCAAAAGATAGACTGACTAGGATGTATAGACTTAACCTCTCAGTACCCATAGCAGCCAAGTTAATCCAGACGAGTGTATGGCCTAGAGCATTCTATGGAGTTGAAGTCTCTTCTTTGAGTCCATCACATTTCATCTCCATCAGACATGCAGCAGCACAAGTAATTACCCATAACAAAAAAACCAGGCATAGCAACATTTGCGCTACATCTCTCGGACCAGTCACTGATGGACCCTGAGGTTTATGTGATTTTGCAGGCGTTGCGATCCGCTAGAAAATTTCTCTTTGCGTCTCCACATCGCTTTGAAAGTTTTTGCAAATTAGCATCGCAAGCAAATGGAAGTTCACATAGAGTACGTGGACCTGCAAGTGCAATGAAAAATTATTTGCTAAGACTGGGTTGGGCGATATCAGCACAAGGTCTCCTGTTTACCAACACCCATTTGAGCTATCATATCTTGGATACACCATGGCCGTGCCTTAGAGAAGCTATTCTTCAAGATTGGCTTAGAGACGCTGTTGTAGAACATTCAGAGAGATCTAACCTAAGAGGATTGCCCATTCCAAGTCGTAGACTCACATTGTCGGTTTTAAAGATAATTCCGCCCCACCAGAGACGGGGGATAGTCAGAGAAATAAGCCAGGCATATCAGACAGAACAACAAAAAACAAAATGGGCAGACAACACAGATGGCACCTCTAATTTTTTGTCCAGCAATTGACAGCAAACAGCACCGCCATACATGTTGCCCAGCCATGTACCATGTATATGAAAAATATTCGGATCTCATTCCAACATTGAAGGAGTTTGATCCTATGCATTGTGATTTGCCAGTGGTTTTTTTGCCGTCGCAACATGATTTCCATAAGTTTTGTTACTTTCAAATTTTGGAAGTTTCCATAACTGACGAAGCACATTTGTTGTCAAATATCTTAGAACAGGAAGGGCAAACACCAGTGTTCTTTTTTGATGGATCAGCTGATAACCCCGACCATCCTGATCTACCCAAAGCATCTTGGGCACTAGTGATGTATAAAGGTAACTACCAACAGGGATTGGACAGTTTCTCATCATCTAGACATACTCTGGTAGGATATCAGACCCAGTTTTTGGTAGCAGCTGTTGCACCATGCAATGGCAATCAGAATATCAGTCGAGCAGAACTATCTGCACTGGTTTTTTTGCGTGAACACTGGGAACGCTCTATACTGATCACAGATAGCAGTTATACTATTGATTCATGGAACTTGGTCAATGCGGTTGACGACCCCTGCAGATTGGCCTTCAAACCGAACTCGGATATGCTTTTACGACTTTACAACATCAGAAGTTCACGAGGCGGACATACAGTTATCAAGGTGCGATCTCATCAGTGAGACGGCGAATCTTGTAACGGGGAAGTACGCTTTCACGTTGTTGGGAACGAAATAGCAGACCACATGGCAAAACGTGCCAACAAAGAGTTGCACATAGATCTATCCCAGAGTTTGTTGCACGATGCGACAAACACGCTTCAGGAACTTCAAACGAGGAAACAACATTACAAGATGCTCGTGGAACTTCATGAGGCACAGACAACTATGACAACGAATCTTGACATGCAGGAACAGCTACAAAACGCAGATCCTCTTCCATCAAGATTGAACCAACCAATCTCCGTGATCTTAGGGAACTACCGGCCGAGCTCAACATTTCGAAACATTTTGCAATGGCTATCAGTCTCAGTGGACGAGTGAAGTGGCCAGTGCTTTGATACAATTTTGGAGCGAAATCGAATGGCCTCAATCACCTTCATCTGAGATCGAACGCATGGGGTTTCTTGGACGGAAATTTGTTTGTCTTTTTTGATTAACCGGAATCTGGCGGTACCAACTCCGGTCGCGAACACGGCAGCCAAGTTGCGAGATTTGACGATGCTTAAAGAAGGTGGCCGCGGTTTTTTCTTGGTGGTGAAAAGCTTTTACTGGCTATCAACATGGCTTAATCAGCAACTTCAAGGAGCAATGTTCGCATCATTGCATCGGGGTATGGCGAAATCAATGCAGAAGCAGGGATCCACCAACCAGGTGAAAGGATTCCTCAGCCGTCCTCTTCTTCCATCTCAAAATTTGGTTATCGAAACGCTACGACGCTACAGATTGCAATTTGGTAGATACAGTGGTTTGAATGCATGGCCTGAGGGTCCCATGCGAAGCGGGGACTTTTCAGGTGAGTTTTGGTATCAGTTGATGATTCCTGATGCCGATTGGGCAAAGACCTATGACCGAGAAGGACATGTTGCGTCAGGTTGTTGGGAGGCCTGGTGCAGTGGAGAAGATTGGAGGTGAAATATTGGAATTTGGCATAATTTGGCCAGATATAAATATATAATACATATTGATTAAACACACACACACACACACTGATTCACACATGTGCGAGAACGTGTGATTTCATGTTTCTGATACATATGCACAAGAACAATATATTCAGTTTTATTATAATTTATTCATACATCCGCAAATTGAGCTTCAAACAGACCCACGATTCCTGATTGTTTTTTGAGCCAACCTCCATCACTAAATCACTTATACATATCGTGTGCACTAGGCGGGCAGGACATCACTTGCTAGTCATTATTTGGAGCAGGAACCTCCCCATTGCTTTTTCTGGGTTGTATCTTGAATCTAGTGTTTTTGCTACTTTAACATCAGTTGTTAGTTTCATTTAATAACTTTAATAGAAACATACCCTCCCTGAAACTAACAGGTCACGCCGCCTCCAGGTCCCTGTGAGCAGCAAACACATGCGATTGCAAAACTGCCTGTAATTACGTCTTGCATCACAAAACCAACTTTTTTCCAAAGCCCGAAACTAGCCCTATTTTCCACCTTTGTGACTTTGCTTCGTCTATGCTTGCCAAGTGCATGTGCAAGTCATTCGTCTATGCTTGCTTCGTCTATGCGTAGCATGTCACATGTGTGCAAGCCCACCCCACCCACCACCCCAGGCACCTGTTTTCTTTTAAAATTCACAGGGACCACGGGACGATACCAGCAACTAGCAAAAGGAAACAATCGTATTCCAACCATCCAATTTCGGGTGAAACTATATGTTAGTTTCAGGGAGGGTATTTTTCCATGCCAAACTTCAGATGTTCTAACCTAGGAAGAGGCCGAAGCAGATGTTTGGGAGATCAACGTCGACAGCTTGGAAGATTTGGCGTTGGGAGCCGATGTGGTGCTTCTTGGCAGATGACTGTTGGCGGTTCAAATCCTGCAACTTCGGGTAAACTAACAGTAACATGGCAATGGAATATCCCCATTTTCAATAGGAAATACATGTACAAAAGGTCCATTTTCTATTGCTATGTTACTGTTGGTTTACTTGAGAGTAAACCATTTGTCAACTGGTGCAGAAGGTCAAACATGAACAAAAGATTGCTGGGTTGTTCCAAAAGAATTGAGCAGGGAAACCAAAAATTTGTTGGGTGAGTGAGGATTGGAAACATGTAGAAGTGTTTGCCCTCTTGGGAACTAACTTATTATATCCCCTTTTAAATGCATTTTGAAGATTATTTTCCTTTTCCTGAGGTGGGATATGTTGGTTTTGTGCATGGTCCTATTTTTAGACTTGTATTGATGCTTCCGCCATCAGGGAGGAGTACCCTCCAGGATTGATGTGTTTGAATCACCAGCTAGTAGCATAGAGTTGGTAGCCTTAACTCATCTTAACTCAAATGCAAGAGTCTAAGAGCAAACTCTTGCGGGGAGCAATGCTCAGAGCATGGAAACGTCCAGACTTCTGAAGACCTACTATTTAACATACTCGCAGTGCAGTCAGACAACTTACGTACGATCAATGGATATCAGAACCTGGGCAACATGGCAATTTCTCTTGTTCTCCATCAACTGCGCCCACTTTCTCATCCTTGAGCTTCTAGATCATCATACGCTGGTGCTTGGTGAGTTTTGGTATGCTCCTTGACTCAGGATAGAGGTCACTGATGCCTGGAAGGCCTATGTCCACCAATTCCCAAACGAACAATCGGCAGGCCACACTCCGGGATGCTGACTTGGTGTAGAAAGGGCCAGGTTTACGTGGTGTCTCCATCAGGGATGGGTTGTGACTGTTGCGTGGCAACCACCAACGGTTCGTTTTGCCAAGAAGTTGAAAGACTTGATGGCTGGAGTTGTTTGCACTATACTTGGCCTTATCTTTTTAATCATTTTTCCATGCCGTTGCATCAGAGATTTCACCAGTTTTTCAATGTTGCCCTTTCCACGAAACTAAAACTCTATCGAAACCCCTTTCCAAGGCAAAGAAAACCAAACATCATGAACAATCGACGTTGGAAGTGATGCTATTTTGTGCCAACTGTTGTCACCGAAGCATTTCACCATATTTCACCCCTAGAGTTATCAGATGTTTAATTTGGAAACTATTTAGCAAAGCCGGTGACGAAGATGTTGGCGTTCAACTTTTAGATCTCGTTGATTTGAAGATTTGAAGCTGGTGACATGTGACGTCAACCAGGTGAGGCCATTTTCCTTGCGATTTTTGAAGCAGCACCCTCATTGCAGTCTCTCTTTAATGGCCCGAGGGGCGTTCAAGCTTTAAAGTGCCTGGTTTGCAAGATGGATATCGGGTGAGACGACCCCCCCCATGTCTTAATAACGCTAGATGTGACACAAAAGTGCTTAAAATAAGGTTTGGTTTCTTCGCCAAAAGTCAAAAGACAAAGCTACTCGTAGTATCATGTCAATATAAATAAACGCATCTAAACGCTGCGTTGACCGACTTGAAGTTTGGCACATCTGAGCTATACACATTACAGATTTCCAGAGGTCGGTTGCTTATAGCCATTTCTTTTTAGTGAGTGGCTCGACATAGTTTCACCAAAGCTAACATCAATATTGGGATGTGAATGTGATTGGATGTGTCGTTGGATCTTCATAAGTTGTCAATTTATGCTGATAGTTCCTCCACTTTCACGTCTGCGCCACAGGTTTGTGACTGGAGTGACATCCGCCTTAGCAGCTTTGGGCAATCCTGCAGCTTTGAAAATTCAGGTGTCCTTTGTGGTCGAGTGATGTGGTCACAAAATGGAAATATATTGCGCAAGAAGAAACCACACACAAACTATGGAGTCAGGCAATCCAGGATCATTTTCAGTTCGGTTCCAGAAAGATAAATAAAATTGTCACAAAACGTGTTTTGATGTGTTTGGTATGTCAAACACCCATCAGCATTCCATCAAAGTACGAGAGTACATACAGTGTTTATCCAATGTTGTTTACTTTTCGTTGGATGAATCGACGATATCCAGGACTACGCCAGAAGTCCAAAGCAGTATCCTATATGTGTCTATATATATACATGTATTACTGTAATATGTAATATGTAGATCGATATTATATATATATATAATATGTCAACTACTGTATCACGCAAAGTTTGCAAAGTTATTTATATTCATGATATAAACTACTGTAAGTACGCACAGGTGCTGTCTGTCAAGTGTCAACAGGATGTTTGCGCATGTGTGAATGTGCGAATCCAGTTTTTTTAATATAAAGATCCTTTGTGATTTGTATTGCCTTGCATTGAATCCAAATTTGGGAGTTTGTCGCGTAGGTTGAGACAATGGCATTTGCCCATCTCAATTACGCATCTTGTGCTGAACTGGTAGGATGGGACCAGAAAGGCCTGGGGGCGGGTCCACAATGTGTCAATTTTTCTTTGCCATTTTTCATCACTCAAAAAGTTACCGCAAAAAAAAACACATCCCCCCATCCTTTATAACGTAAAAACCATTCCCTTGGTGAAACCCTCCACTTTTGGAGATACCAACCAACTCCAACTGACGCGACACTAAGGATGTGACCGTTTCTAGGGTGACCTTGTTTCGAGATACTTGGCTTGGGCCGGTTGATTTTCCGCGGTCCGTGGTCCTGGGGGAATCTCTAAGAACATGGAAACTACAGCATTCATAGATACAAAGTCTGAATCTCATAAATTACGGCATTCTCTTACAGGCTTTGCTTTAGCTCAGTCTATGTGCCGAAGGGGTATGGTATGCACATATAACACATATATTTGCATTTGTTTGATTTGACAATCAGCAGGATATTCTTAAAGTCTTAGCATGAGGTTTGTTTATGTGCTTTCATTGGTTCAATACGGACAATCCATATGCACTGTTCACTATACATCAGCATGCGATTTGCACTGACAATGCTGTGTTGGCCAATACATCTACTGCATTGTCTTGAGACATATATTCAAATTGTATTTCAATTGTATTCATCTTGTGCTTTTTCATGAGCATTGAATTGAAAGATCACCCATCATGTTCAGCAGTGTTTTTTCTTGTGTTAAACTCTCTGAGGTTTTTCCAGCACACCTTTGGAACACACCCCAAGCAACCTTTACCAACAGGATATTGCATTGGATTCAGGGCACATAAAAGGCGTTTTGGGGGGATTGCTAACTCAGGGTGTGCGTGCCCTCGGGGTGTGGCACGTACCTTTCTTGGAAGCTCAGGATGCTTTGTTAGACCTCTTCGAAACTGAGTTGGGTGATGCCTTTGGTCCTTGGGCACGTGATGGATGGGGACAATTGTTGTCCTATATCGGAGGTGCCCTCATTTGGGTGCGCGTTTCTTGCCGTTAAAAAAAAAAACTGGAGGTTGATGAAAGGTGGTACCTTGCGGGAAAGGTGCCCTGTCAATGATTTTGAAAAGAGATGTTTAGAAGTCAAGAGTCCTACACTCCTAGCAATCATCAACTATCATTGCTTTGCCCAAGGTCAGACGTGTTTGGATATTCAGTGATATTTGCAGGTACCCAGTATCATTTTGCATCTGAGATATTTGAAGTGTTATATTTAAAAGATTTAAACAAACTTTTGTTTTTATTCGGTTGGTGTGTTTTCTTCCACAGGGTGCTCCGAGGCCAACTTTGCAGATCGGTTGCGGGTGCTTCATGAGAGCTGGCATGCGGCCAATCAAGTAGGCAACCAGCAGATGTCTGAGGCGGGCGGTTAGGGGTTGCATGATTTCAATCAAGAGGTTTCAATGATAGAGTTGATGATTGATGATTGATGATGAATGATGATGATGATGATGATGATGATGATGATGATGATGATGATGATTGGTGATTGATGATTGATGATGAATGATGATGATGATGATTGGTGATTGATGATTGATGATGAATGATGATGATGATTGGTGATTGGTGATTGATGATGAATGAGGATGATGATTGGTGATGAATGATGATGATGATTGGTGATGATGATGATGATGATGATGGTGATGGTGATGATGATGATGATGATGATGATGATGACGATGACACTGATGCTTAGGATGATGACGATGAGACAATTTATTACTTGGGTTCATTCATGAGAGTTCAGGGTTATTTCAATATTCATTGTTGCACGCTGTCCTTGCACCCGTTTTCTTTTTGAATGGGCCAAGTGTTTTTTCGAGGCTGAAAAGCAGCGACAGCGATTGCTCGCAAAGAAAGATCAAAAGCGCAAAGACAAGGACTCCTACACTTCGCCATTTGTTTGTCCTGGAAACCAGCAGGTGAGGATTGTTTTCTTTTTCGCGCACTTCCAGCTGAGGAAATTCGTCACCTTTTAATACAACTTTACAAATGCGAAGCAATGGCAATGAGATTGTCCTGAATCACTGGTCGGAGACTGATACGCGCATTCCCCTTGCATTAAATCATGAGTCCTTGTCAAACAGGCACATCTATGAGTACAACTGGATTAACAACACATATATGAATATCGGACAAAATTAGGTATGACCAAAGTAGTATTGAGAGGGTCGTGGGGTTGCCATCGCTGCAAAACCGATAGGGGCCCACCCTAAAACGATACCCAAAACGATACCCTCAGGAAGGTTTGTACAAGGTTCCGCCACTGCAAAACCGATAGGGGCCCACCCTACTTAAGGATGTCCCTTCGCCATGTACCAAATTTTGTCCGTAACTCATATGTATGAATGTATTAATTGGTTTTACAGAGATGCGTTAATCGTCACACACATTGCATTCTGGATTTGTGTCGGGTATCAAGGACTGACATGGCAGCGTCATTCGCTGCAAATTTTTGGCCTCCGCAATCACTTGATTTTGTTGTTCAGAAGAGGGATGTATGAAAGTTGTAATGATGTATATCATGATTCTGGCCGAAATGTGGTTTAGTAAGGGATTCCTCCCAACATATCCTTAATTCAGGTTTTGGGATTATAGTATTTTGCCGAGATGATTATGATATTCATCTACAGCTCAGACCAACATCTTCATTTGTCTCTAATTGGTAATGACATTTTGTTGCTGATGTTTATTGTCGAGGACGACGAAAAGCAGGAGAAAAACGTGGAGATTGATCCGGAAGTCGCAAGTACTGATAGTCCTGACAGTTCTGGAAGCAGTTTCTCCGGGTACACCGCGCAGACTGTTACTTGATGTCTTCAGGGAGAGTTCAAGTTGTTGATCTTGAATTGGAATTTGCAACAGAGGTCATTTCAGGTCATTGTTGTATCATAGTTGTATCCTTTCTCAAATGTGAAACAATGAAATGTATGGAAGTCAAAAGATAGAGAAATGAAGTTGTGTCACCTTCTGTACCTCAAAACCTGGGTACATTATGATAAGCTTTGGAAGCTTCAAAGGGTAAAACAAGGTGAAGGGTTGAAATTATTTGCCCCTATAAAGAGATGAGATATTACAATCTTATGATGTAAAGACATGGTGTTTGGATGTGTTTGGAACTATACAAACAGTTTTTAGATGAATTAACTTTGGGTACGCCGGGCAGAGAAATTGCGTATTGCATGAGACATAGCAATAGCCTCGAGTGCATCACAAAGTGAATAGGACCTTACCAGCAAACCCCTAAGTAAGTTAGAGTTATTGGATGCTCCGGGTTAGGGGTCCGTCCAGGGGGTCCGTCCAGTGGGTCTCGTTGGAGATTTCTTTGATGGAGTGCAGGTTTTGAATGAAGTTCTGAGAGTAGAAAACCTTGCCTGTGAGGAATTTGTGACAGTTGCCTCTCCACAAAATAAATCATGACATAAAATGACGCCGAAGCTTGTAAGTAATGAAAGCATGCCGGAGAAGCTTTCCATGTAAAGGCATTGAAAAGTTGGAAGTGCAGCATGTCACTGAAGAATTGCAGTCTTTGAAGCTTACCATCTATCATGATGTGTTGGAAGCTTTGCCAAGTGACTCCTGTAACGCATGAAATATGTTCATACTTTGAAGATATGAAGCTTTGGAAAGAAATTTGGTCATTGAAGACTGCTTTGGAAGTTCAATTTGCCAAAGCCAAAAACGTCCCCCCCAAAAACAAAAGAGAGAGGGTCTCAAGTCCAGATATATTTTGGGATTCTTTTGGTTTGACCCTACCAAACCCCTCTCCCAAAAAAAGCTGAGGTGGGCGCTCATCCAAGCACCAAAGTCACGAGCAAGAGCTGCTGTAATCGCCTGATGGGTCCTTTCTCCAAATGCTGTGGTGACAAGGGTGCCAGAGCTGATATGGACCGAAAGGACAAAGATAAGCAAAAGACTTCCCACACCCACACGCACACCACGCATGCGGCGAAACAAGCCCATCAAATTGATGTGCCAAAGACCTTTGATGAGATGTTTCAGTGGAATTCTGCTGTCATGGGCCTTTCTGGTCGAAAGTGGATGCAAGAAGTGTTGCACTGTTTCGCAGAGATGGTGGAACACATTGCAGATACCAAGCGGTTGCAGCAGGAATGCAACGTTGTTTCAATTCGGATTGCCAAAACTTCTGGAGATAGCGTTAATCTCTCAGAGTTCAAATCGTGCATGTTAGCGGCTTTACGATCCTTGCTTCCTACCACCTGGGACACCAATCATGAAGTTGCTTGGAATTGGTCCCTTGGCATGTTTATTTGATACTTGAGCTTGCCGAACACATGTTTCTTTTTACAGTATAGTAACATATCTTAGATATATGTCACATGTCTTTGGATGTCCTGTCTAGAGTGAAAATATCTATTTGTAATGAACATTATATAATTAGCAACTACATTTGAATTTGTGGTCTAGGTATATATATAGGTATAGAAGCACATACTTAAACAGTAAACATTTCAAAAACCATTTTATTGATTTGACCAATATTATTGCAGTCCTACACATATATATATATATATATATATATTTAAGAAATGGGTTACACCCATGGTTTTTCATAGCGAAAAAAAAACAAACCCATTGGAAGTTGTCCAAAACACCGAGGCTTTGGGACAACATCGAGACGTTGCTGAAGAGAAATATGGGAAAGCCGTTACTATGGGAGTCACATGGTGAAATGGTGCTTGGGGAATATGGAAAAGGTGTTGTTTCCCTTTTAAAAATCAGAAACATTATCATACCAAAAAAAAACAAAACTGAAGATTGATGCTAGTGATGTTGAAGATTTTTGTATTGATGTTAATGATGTTACTGTAGGTAAAATTCAAGAAACGCGTCCTGAAATATAAATCTGAAAGTTTTGAGAGTGAGAGACAAGGCTGGAACTGTTGAGAGAAGCACAGGTTTTGTGTATATATATATACATACATATATATTTATGATTTTCCCTCGGGAACCTGCTGAAAGCTTTGAGGCAAAGCCTCTCAACAATGTTGGCAAATCTGCAAGAAGAGGAGAATTACAACTATCGCGTGGGACTCTATGACCGTTTCTTCGCAGCAGTTCCTGCAGGCGGGCCTGTGTGATGAACCTGATGAAGCTGATCACAAAAAGACGTTCAGAAAGATTTGTAGATCATGGTCACTTTACTAATTTGATTGTGTATTTGGAAGAAAAAAACACCCTTCATTACAGAATGTTTGCGCATCATGTTTCTTTCCATGCCGGAGGTCAGGACTACTTCAAGCAGTCCAACACCCGACTGCATTTTATTGCCGAACGAGCAACGCAAATGGGTCTGGAGCTGCTGGGTGAACCATGGCAGATGGTTGATGAGATATCTGCCTTAGGTTTACGACATGTTGGCTACGGCATCCCTACAGAAACTCGACGTGGTGTTTTGGAAAACTGGAGATTCAAAAGTGGAGCACGTCTCACAGCTGCCTGTTGCATCACTGTGTGATATGTGGTGATTGCAAGGAATTTCATTCATTAAGTGTGACAAATATATATTATATATATATATATTTTTTTATCCATACATATCATTGGTCCCAGAATATCCCAGTCCCCTTGACATTCAGAAACTCGTTTGCCCTCGTGATGAGCCAATTCCAGCATCTCAACAAAAAGTCTCTCCAACTAGCAAACACTATACAGCTACATGTTACAAGTGGTTGTTCTTGTGGTACATGTTTTTTTTTCATACTGTGGAAGTTGCATGAAGTTGCACAATGTCAAGACTTGGTTTGTTGGAAGTCTGCAAAATGTTAGCCTGTTGTATAAGTTATAGATAAATGCATTCACTTGTATGGAGATTACTGTGTAGATTCTGGTATTGAAACCTTTTGGGGAGGGGACAGCAAATTCCCGATCTACGGATCTGCAACATGTTTCAAAGAAAACCAAAAGGATAATAAGATATCCTATGATTTGACAACATTTCCATGCAACATGAAAATTTTTCAACCGGATCCTATGATTTTTCATGCAACATATCAACATAATATCCATTTTCCAAAAAATCCACATTCCGGGAAGGATCCTATGATCACAAAAAATCCAAAGGGATCCTATGATTTCCCCAGGAGATGTTTTCACCCTTCATCGAAGCCGCTGTCGATTCAATGAAGCGTTATGTCTCTGATGACACGGCGCTGGAAGCTTTCGGACGCATGGCTTTGAGCCGATTTCCCGGTGGGTGACTGTTGCTGGGGTGGAGGGTTGTTGATCCAATGATTAAAGATAGGATGTTATTAGCCTCCAGGGAATGCGTCCAATATCCCAGATGATCCCAGAACAACTGAAAGAGGTACATCATCGACTCAAAAGTGGGTTGGGAGGGGGGATATGGGACAGTTCCCAGGATAACATACGTGAAATCTTGCAGCAAAAACTTGCAGATTTTTACAGTTCTAAGAATTTGTTATGTATCTTGGAAATCCATTGTTTGTCAAAAAAAGAGGGATATGATTGACATTGGGGCTGGTATTGGATTGGTATTGTTTCATCTTGTTTCACTCTATGAGTTCTCATTAACCCTTATGACCTCTTGGCGTCAGCTTGATTTCTGGAGGTTGGTCCTTGGGCATTATTGCGCAGATGTTGGTGCATACGGTGACAGAGGGATCCACCATTGCCACTTGGCGAAACCCACGCCCCATTGGTGGAAGGAAAGGGATGCCAAACATGAAAGGTATATAAAGATATATCAAGGTATAAAGGTGGAGTTGCTTGTCTATCATGCCGGTGTTTCATCAAATACTTGCAAAAGGTGAAGATCTTCCTTCCGCCATCCGAGATAAATGAAGAGTTTTTCCAAAACCCAAGTCTACATTGAACTCCCAACCAGTTGTGGTCAGTTTGTTGGCAAATTTCCAGTAATCCAGTTGCCAATGCGTTGCTTTTGGAATGTCAGAACAACATTTGATAAGATATGAATCCAATGATTCCTTCTTGATTGTTCTTTTGCCTCGCCATGCAGTGTGTACTGTGGGTATATATAATATATATGTATACTGTTTCTTTTGCCGTTTTATCCTGTGGTTTTACAGAACAGCTTGCTTTTGCTGTTCAGGTGATGAAAGCGATCAACAACAATTCCTACTCACAGTTGCAGAATGCTGTTGGTTTTGCGCCTCGTGGGGAGCGCTCCAATTGGGTTCTAATTGTCAAGGCCGGGCTGTGAGGGCTCTATCAAGCTGTTCTTCGGATATAGTAGATGTTCTTGTTGTTTCTTGTTACTTTGCAGGTGGGTACACAAGATATCTCACCATTGAGATGGGCGATTGAGAGTGGGAGTTTAGGTGCTGCAAAAGCAATCATTGAGGATTTGCTGACCATCAGGGCAGACAGAGAAAGATGCTTGGACTCGATTCATTGTCTTTTGCCAATTTCGAGTAGGTTGTGCAATGTGTTGATTTGCTTGCAATTTTCAGTTCTAATGCAAGCCACCACTTTTCAGATGTATCAAGACCTACCAGGATACTACTATGGCGTGGATGATTTGTTTGTGAGGCACCCTGATATTGTACAGATCATTTGCACAGAAGCTACAACGATCCTGGAAACTTTTCTGGAGGGTTTGGTATGGCGCTCACGTTTGACCAAAGATGGTTTGCGACGAGTGAACTTCTATGTCAAAAACCTATTCCTTGATTCACATGGACATTTTGCGGGAGCTCTAGCAGCTTTGGTGGGCTTGGGTGATCCCAAGATCATTTCACATCCTGTAGTTGACGTGGTGTCCAACAGATTGTGGAATGGTGTGGTTTCGCGCCAGTTCATGGTATCAAAGCTTTGGTTCATTTTGAGCTTGGTGATCCTCATGGTCAGTCAGACACTTCTGCCAGAGTACAGGGAATCGTTCGAGGTTCGCGTGGCTACATTCGTGTGTCGAATTCTCACGTATTTGTTGACTTTGATGGTCCTTCTGGCCCAACACAGTCGTGATTTCATTGTGGCATACTTGCGCCGTGATACAGTGCGCATCTTTAGAAGAATACCGATACCACGCTATTTGAAGGAATTCTATCACCTTGCACCTCGGTAAAGGGAGAGGAAACCCTGACGGGTCACCCCTGTGCACAGGACTTTTTTGTTGGCTCTTTTTTTAGTGCACAGGTTTCATATATTCAATTGCAGATGCTTCCCACGTTAGTCAGTTGATTACTAGTAGCAAGCATGTCAGAAATGAAACCAAGGCCAGTTTCATGCTCATGACTTGCCTTATTCTGATGCTGTGCTATGAGCCCTTCATCTATTGCGACTATTCTGCAGATGACCTTTGGCTGGAAAAAAAAGCATGCAAGTTTTGTCGAGACGTTCCAGGAGTTCCAGGAACCTGTGAGCTAAGCTGAGGATTGGCCAACAGAATACTGCGAAGGATACGAGGATGATGGATTCATCTATTCAGTGCAGCTGGGACTAAATTGAAGACCATCCTGTCAACATACTGCACGTATCTAGGTGTGTAGTTGGGACGCACTACCGAGGTCTCTTGAAAGTGTGATATGCCTTGATTGGTTCACAAAGACACATGCAAATGCAATAACAGTTTTAAAGGTCGTATGTTGACTGCACATGCTATACACACTGGTGAATCAGAGCAAAGAACAAGAAGATTGTTTAACTGTTTAACTTTAATTATGGACTATGACTACAACCATGGGTCATGAAGTGACATCCAGCTTATTTCAATGCAGTTGTTTGATGGTTGTTTGATGTGTTGTTTGGGCAACTGTGTAACTCTACCAACTTCAGTATTTTCTTGGGTCCCTGAAAACACGTGGAAAACCTTTGCAGGTTTGCAATGTTGGCTGTCGGCCTGCATTGGGGCCTGATGGCTGACCTTGCTGTCTTCTCTACAGGACCGCTGACGGTGACAAGGGTGTCCTGACATTTTGATACATTTTGTGATGTCCTGGAGAATTGAAATGACCCCAGACATTGATTTGTCTATGTAATAAGACAGTTCTACTAATATCAGTGGATGAGAAATTTAGTAGCACTTCAGCTGTTCTGCTTAGGGTGGTAGAACCTCATCAACGAACTAGTGAAAGGAGTTCTGACAGCATCATTTTTTGTTTTGATGACTGCTTTGGGTATGCCTTGTTTCTTCTATGAAAAAACAAGAACCCAGAATCATATGCTTCAGACATGTCTTTTGGATGCCATCTACCATACTTTCTGTGGCGGCTTGGACCATGGATTGAGTGACAGACATCAGCATGTTCGGGAAACCTCGGTGCTAGGACTTAGCGCTTTCGTTTTGGTATGTGTTCATGTTGGCTCGGAGATCGGGCGCTTCATGTTTGCTTTGTTGCTGCCTGGCTTTTTTGACTGGTGGATGTTTCTCCGGAAGCGTTGAGGGATCAAGGCTGATTTATAGTTTGATGTCTCAGTTAATTATATCAAAAGACAATACATGTTACATGTTGTTCAATTCAATCATATATCTAATTCACATAGAACATCATAGAACAGCCACTGCAACAAACAAAACTTGAGGATACTTGAGGAATCTTCACAAAGTTCAGGGATCGTGTCATGTGCTCCCTGGACCTTTGAGGTTCCTGTTGACGACTTTTGCCAGTGCCATTACCGTCTTGGACCATCGCCCCTTGGCGCGGACCATGTTCACTTGTTTGGGGAACATCAGCTTAGAAAAAAGCCACAGGGCGGAAAAAAAATCAAAAAGATCCGAAACACCAAGGTTATGAGGACATGAAACAGTTTGGCGACACCATGATGTGTTTATCTGGAATTACCTTGCGACTCTTTGAAGACGACTTCCGAGATTTGCACAGTGAAGCTTGGGAATGCAACGGTGATGCTAACGGAAAAAGCGTGGCGCGGTGTTTTCATTAGGGTATGAATGAAGCTAGTGCCCAAGAGTACGTCTTATATGAGTATGAACGTTGAAACAAAATGCTGACAAAACAGTACATGTGTTTGCCATTCGATTTTTAGTTTCTTTGTACTTGAAACCATCGCACATGGTGCTACAGTGCTTCATTGCTTCGTTCGTTTTCTTGATTCATCAGAAGATGAGGAAAGTATAGTATAGCGTTTCAACTGTTTTTTTTCTTAAGCATTCTCCTTGGTTGGATTCTCAGGATCCTTTGCTGCTTACGGCAGTCTTTGGCTTCATCACTGCGTCGGCCATTTTGCTTCTGAACCTTTTGATTGCCCAATTGAATTGCTCCTAAGTTTGTTTCAGCAAGATTTGCGTGGCACACACACTACAAAGTGTAGTTTCCGTTAGCTATGTGACATCAAGCAGTGTTTGTTTCATAGTTCCAGTAAACTTTTGGAATCACTCCGTGCTATACTTCATTTGACGCAGAGCTCAGGTTCCTATGTCTACATCTACCAGAATATGCTGGGCTATGCAAAGCTGAAGAGATCCTCTGTCAATGACGCCCAGATGCGATTAATGGTTTGAACAAGTTGGCGACATCGTTAGTGAATTGCACAATCTACTGTGCTGAAACCATGATTATTGATACATGGAAGCCTGGAACACTAGTCTTAGTTTACCAGTAGTTCGCATCAACACTACTTGTACCAGTGCTCCCGTCGAAAACGATGACAAACAGGAAGTATAAGTCAGTCTTTTCACATTCGGGGGTGCTGCAGATCAGGTCTCTCCCCTCAACGCAATGAAAAAAAGACAATGGCCTTATAAAGACAGCTACCCCGAAAACAACAAAGCAGACATTGATATATGCTATGATATTTAATATAGCCACTAGAACTGTAACTCTTTTTGTTAGTTGGTGATTGAAAAAATGCATTGAAATTCGATGGTTTCCCAAATTTTGGTTTTTCATCAGAATCACATCCTCATGAGGTGGAGACTCTGGCCTATACCAAGCCGCACAGATGGAATAGCTTCGTATCTTTACCAGCGCTCTTTTTTTTTTGGGCGGGGACAATTTTGTGTTGAAAGGGTACGGATACTATCCACACTGGGGCGGGCGTTCCTCGACACTAGAGAGTTCAAAAAAATCAGCATGTGGGATTGAAAGAAAGGATTCGGTTTACTGTTTTACCCAGCATGTATATAACAAGTATTAACAAGTGACAAATGAAGCAACCTGATTGATTTTTGTGTTGTCTTAGTTATATGATATATACGATATGATTTACATGTTTTACATTATGTTTTAAATGACGTTGTTGCTTCATAATCATCTCTTGTATTGGAATCATGAATCGGATCAGCATGGATGATGGTCCTACCTGGTCACGGTCGGCCGATCCAAGGTACAAACGCTAGGCCTCACGACACCTTTGGAGTTCAACCAGGGCGATGTTGGCATGGCAGGTGGCATTCAGGCACCTATGAATCAAACATCAAAACATATCAAAACCTCTTGTGTGGATAGGTGGTGGTATGGGTTGGTGCTTGTTGTTTCTTTCAATTTAGGTTTGACTCATTCTATCACACCGGGGGGGTTGTGGGGGGGGGGCTTTGGTTGCTTGAAGGAAAGCGTGTAGATATCCTTTGTTTTGTTCATCAATCATTTGTTCAATTTCTAAACAGAAGTGTTGGTTTCGTGGTAGAAGTACTGGCAAACAAAAATCCGAAGAAAATCTGGTTGTGAGCTATTCACATAGCTGCAAAATATGTCAAATGCGGTATTTTTATGCATTTGTAAAGTTGATGCTCTATGGCCCCACAGAGCTCTTGCAATTGGCAATGGTTTCACAATTCCTAATATCTAATCATGTACAATTAGGTTCCACCCCTTTCAAAAAAGGACAGCCGGAAAGTTGTGGCATTTTTATGCATTTTTTTGCATTTTCATGTTTGGTTCATGGTGAAGCTAAGGTGACTTAAGTTTCCCCCATTTCAACTTCGCAGGTCATGGAGCCTCAGAACTTCGCGGTGGTCGCGACAGATCGAATCCTGCGGTTTGGTGGAAGCTGTTCTCAAGACTTGGAGTGGCCAGCGGACAACAGCAAGACTGCGGAAAATGAAGAAGAGGAGAAATGCTGGTGGTAGCCGGACTTTGGTAACAGTGATGTTTGAAACACTGTGGTTGGGACATGATGAACTGTTGATTCATCATGATTTTTTTTTTGGTTTGTGATGTTGATGTGTTTTCTGTTGAGAACAGTGAACATAATGGTGGCGGTGAATTGGAGAGATATATGCTTGCATTATAGTACCTATTTGCATGAGGCAAAACGAGACGCAAAGATGATTTCTCCCAACTTTTGATACCCCCCAGCAAAGCGGTTCAATTGACGCAAATCGGATATATCGCGGTGCTTATTGCGATGGTTGCCGTGGCATGCTGCCGCCGTTGGCTGTGGCAAACTCCAAAATGACCACATTACAGATTACAGTAATCCAACGTTATGAACTTCGTGTATAGGATAATAGGGTATCACGGTATCCAAATTCAGATGTCACAATGGCAGGTGTGAAATTACCTTCGAGTAACACAGACGTTCAGTTGGGCTGGCATCTTGGCAGACCGGCATAGACTACATTCCAGAATTCCAATGACTTGCGATTGAACACATATCATATTGACTTGTAGGTTCTGTAATACATGCCCTTTTAGACATCATTAGAATTCCCCCGAAATTTGGTGGTTTGTTGTCCGATAGGCTCGCTTGATTGAAAACTCTTTGTTGTCAAGGAGAAGTTAGCGGCCTTGGAGAAGCTCCTCCATTCCACTTTCAGCAAGCTCAGGAGACGATGGATTTGTGCCACAAATTTGTTGATCAGATTCAAACATAAATGGGGGTTTCCGAAAATGGTGGTACCCCCAAATCATCCATTTTAATAGGGATTTCCATTATAAACCATCCATTTTGGGGTACCCCTATTTTTGGAAACACCCAAATAGATGACAATGGAGGATCATGGTTTTTTTCTAGGAGGAAATTGCTCTCTCCGGAACCAAAAAAACAGCTCTTGTTCTTATGGTTGTCATGACAATGCACAAAATGCGTAAACATGTACAATTATTACAGTAGGAAGACTTCAACATTTTGGTAAAAACAGTGTACAGTATCTAAAGTCATGTGACTTTTCCGACGCAACTGCTTTGAAACAACATAAAAAATACATGAAATACAGTAAAGTGGAGCCTTTGATCATGTCAAGTATAGGAACATGATATGCTTGAAAACATGATTTGATCTTCCGAACTCGTTCTCTTGAACTTATAGTGACCGCCACATTGCAACGAAATATATAAATGCATACATGCTCGTCGTACAAACAACAGTATATCGCATTGTCTATAATGCTTTGTATAGATTGGTAGCCATTGGTAGCATGGCCCCATAGCCTAGCATTTTACCTGGCCAGTTTTTGTGAACGACAGGAAAGCCAAGAAGGGTGGCGATTCCAGAAGCGCAGGATACAGTCACAGTGCATCACAAAGTGGTGCAGGACAAAGCGGTGCAGGATACAGTGCATATAGTGGAGCAGGAGTTAGTGGAGCAGGAATCAGTGGAGCCTACAGCGATTAAGGCACAGTTTGTGAAACGTTTTTTTGTGTTGGGTAATGCAGATGAATAGTTGTCCAAAAGCAAGGAGGGACAGGATTGCATCGTGCACAGAAGGTGGGAGAAAGGAGAACAACCTGCCTGTGAGGTTCAAATCCGAATGATCAACCTGAATCTGGTTGAACCAGGGAGTGCTGCGAGGGCCAGAGGCTGTGAGCAGCGGCATAGCGCAAATGCATTTTGGAAGCAGACCGCGAAGTGGATGCTGCTTGTTTTATAGATCAGATGAATGCGAGTAGGTTCCTATTGTGCTTCACAAAGGGAAGAGGATGTGAGCGACACCCTGATTTTGTTGTAGTTTCATCATGTTTTATCTATGTTTGCATCCCTTGCCATATTGCCATCCTAGGAATTTGGGTGGTGCACTATGCAGTACACTAGTTCAGAGACACAATCATTTCATGAAAAGGGGTGAAATTGAGATGGAGACCTGTGGTTTAGCCATGTCTAGCATACGTATGAATAATAATTGGAACTGTTCTATGATGGCAAAACGGATATGTTTGTAGCTTCTTCACATCCGGAAAGGGTGCAGCGACGCCCTCTTTGTGATGCAGTTGCGTCGGTCTTGACATGCTGATTCTGTAATCAGCTCGCCCACGGCGCAAGCAAATGGAAAGTGTGAGCAATCAACCACTCTCAGACCATACAATCGGCATTCAGCCTGCAAACCATGTGTTTGCAATTAAGCTTAGCGTTTACAGGAACTGTTTCCTACTCAGAATAGAGACGGTTCACCTTCACAGATTTGACAAGCTGAACGGTCTACATCAAACAAATTCTCAATATCAGACAGGATTCAAGAAAGTACACATCAGGGCGATCGGACAACCATTGCGTACGTACGCCTGTCTCTCGAGAAATGTTGCTTTAATGGCAAGAAAAATTGTGCGTGGAAGTTGCTGTCTTGGGAAATGTGGAGATGGACATGCAGAGAGCTGGTTGTGTCAATGATGCCTCTCTCGTCCCTTGTCGGCTTGTTAGATATAGAGATGATATAGAGAACCTCTTGTTTTAGATTGTTTTTAGGATGTGTTGAAAAAAACATGTCTCCCCTGGAACTGGAATTTCACAGCTGCTATGGTTTGCTGATTTGGAAAGATGGGTTTTTGGGGGTTGATATGGTTTCACGGTTTGTTAGACCAGCATGGGATTCAACGATTTGTTTTGACCAAAACCTTGGTTATTTGCTGTTTGTTTAGGGGAATATACTACCCATTTATCGGGATTATAATTCGACTGTGTAAGGATCCCTATGAACCGATCAGTATCATATGAAATGTCATGAGTCATCAGGGTTTTGAACGTTGCTCACGTGGTTTCACTTTGCTGACTGAGAGCAAGGCTTTGTTGTCGGCGTTGGCTGAGATTGAACTTCAAGCCATGACCGTGTTCGGAGCACTCAACTGCCGATAATCCATGTCAGATGCAGCAGCACCGTAGATGTTGAGACTAATACATTTGATAGATGGCATCGCTGTTGCTTTGCGAGTGAGGATGAAAGTCCTGGTGGTTTGCTTCATGTATCAGAGATACGGGAATTGTGATTGTTATGGTCCAGTACACCACCATGATCCAAGCATCCTTGCCATCCTTGCCATCCTTGTTCCTAAGGCTAGGTGCATAGGGATTTGCTCCTGTGCCTTGGGCATCCACAGGCTTTGGAAAAAGTTGCTGAAATCAGAGGTGAGGCATCGGGATGCTTGTGTGTGTGTGTGGTGGTTGTAGTTGTGGCTGTTGTTGTGGCAGTGGCTGTGGCTGCTGTTGTTGCTGTTGTTGCTGTTGTTTTCTGTGGTTGTTGTTGTTGTTGTTGTTGTTGTTGTTGTTGTGGTTGTCGTTGTCGTTGTCGTTGTCGTTGTCGTGGTTGTCGTGGTTGTCGTTGTCGTGGTTGTCGTTGTCGTGGTTGTCGTTGTCGTGGTTGTCGTTGTCGTTGTCGTTGTCGTTGTCGTTGTCGTTGTCGTTGTCGTTGTCGTTGTCGTTGTCGTTGTCGTTGTCGTTGTCGTTGTCGTTGTCGTTGTCGTTGTGTTGTGTTGTGTGTGTGTGTGTGTGTGTG
>DF240785.1:75406-101036 GCA_000507305.1 Breviolum minutum Mf 1.05b.01
ATTTTTTTTTGGCTAAGAATGGCCGTTTCGAGAAGAAAGAATTTTGGACAACCACCATATAATATATAATTACATATGTATACATAATTACATATGTATATATGAAATGGATCGGTATACTATGATATTCTCTGTAAATCATTGTACACCACCTGCAAAAGAAACCTTGCAGATTGAGGGATCTGACCGTCACTATCCGTCACTGCATTACCTGCTAGGACTTTACCCCTGCCAAGCCCACAAAGAAGTTGCGCACGGCTGCGCTGGGGTGCCAAACATGCTGCTGGGGCCGTTGGAATTCAGTGTGTCCATGAAGGCCAAAAAGATATGGAGAATATGAAATAGGCAGAGGAGGCTGTTATAAAGGAGACGCATCAAGCGCACACTTTGAACTTTTATGTGCAACCAATTTGCTTGATAAAGATCACAATATCCCATCAACCCAAAAATAAGCCAACCCACCGTAGCAGTAATGTGACTTTGTATCATACAACGTCGATCATCACTTCGGGCATCATCACATCAGATTGGGTCACTGCGTTGACATATTGATATTATGATATGTTTTTGATGTACAGATATGATGATATGTATAGATATGTAAATTTTATATACATGCATTGTTGCATTGATCTACAGTGTAATGGATTGTCTTGACAATGCAAGAACTGTTTTAGAACTGTTTTTGATGAGGATTTCTGAACTGAATCTATGGGGATTCAATGGAGCAAGACGGATCAGAGAAAGGGTTAACTGCTAGAACAGGGCAAGGGGCAATACCGGCGATTTTCAAGACATGCAAACCGGTAGTGGTTAGTGGTTGCATGTAAATGATGCGTAAGTCTTCTTAAGGCTTGTCTCAAGGTACAAGTTGATCTTGATCTATTGGATGTGGCAAGTGATTTTGTGAGATTTTGAGCGCAGGCGCAATGGCCGGATTAATTCTTGGAAGAACAAGCAGGCGCGTGATGCGGTCGCCACAGTTATAGCCTCCACCAGAGGGGACTCATGTCACCTGTACATGCTAGCTTACAGAGTCTGTCTTTATGTGTCACATCTGGTTTCTAGGTGTTCTTAGTATACGTCAGATGGTGAGAACATGGATGACAAATTGTTTATCAACCCATGGCATACATCTTCGGAAATCTTTTTAAAAGAACCCCGCAGTGAGTCAGACAGCTGCAGGAGAATCCAGACGCTAGCGATGGTGGAGGCTGGTTGAAGAGTTCAACTGCTTCGCTCGTCGATGATTTGGTGAAACCTGTGACCTATCTCCAAGGCAGCCAAAGTGGCAGTGATTTTGAGTTTGCTGCCAGTTCTTCTGTGTAAATCTCAGGAAGTTATCATTTTATGTCTAAAAAGCACGAAGCAAGATAGATGGAGGTATGTTTCACAAGTCCTAAGACATGATATGAGATGTCTATGTGGTGGCTGCGTCCCAGGTTCTCAGTGAGGCCCTTGAACGGTGTGTATGGTAGCGAGCTTAGATGGTAGAGAACCAGAAACGATCAGAAACGCTATGTTTTTTTTGTACTGGCAAAAAGTGATTAAACTAAGATGTATACATTACATGATGTTTATATGAATTATGTATATATTAATGTTATTATCATTATTATATGATTATTATTATTCCTGTTTTTTTTTACTAGTTTGATCTCTTATGATTTACGTTTGAACATGATTGTATGTATATGTATCTTACCACGTCAATCCAATCACCCTGGCCTTCATTTTGGACAGGTCAGATGATGAGGACGGTGGGTGGTCAGTATTACGTCCATCAATCTTTCGGTTCTACCGTTCGACATGTAGGCGGCTGAAAAGCATTTAGAACAACACTGTCAAATCAGAGAGAGTACTGCTTTGCATTCTGATTTTGGTTTTGATTGCTGATTGTGGCTTTTGAAGAGTGAGACTTTGCTAGGGAGTGTCTAGGCACAGCCCTAAAGATGCTACCAGAGATTTTCGCCTATTTCTATTCACCAAGACGATCAGTCTTCCCAAGTTGCATCAAGTCACATGAACTGAACGTCCTGATCGGGAGTTTGTAGGATCCTGTAGCGCATAGCAAAAATTCAGATGCCATTTGTGAGCCTGCCAACCCACCAGGATGAGCCCGCGGAAACAGCTGACAGAGGAAATTGCACCTCGCCAGGGTGAGAAGACATGCGAGACCATGAGTGACAAGATACTCAGAATATATCAGTCACATTCAATTTATTATAGAAAGGTTCTATTTGCTTAGCCTTCCTGAACCATTTGACCACCGTTGAGGTGAACCCTCCGAGCCGTGGCCTTGGCGCTTTTGCCCGTCATACGACATGTGAAGATGTGTGAAGAATATCAAAAACAAAAATAAGGACAAGAGAGTAGAAGTATAGATCCTGTTTTCGGTGTTGCTTGCAGACTTTGCATTCGTTATTCGCAGTCTTTTGATGTTTGCTTGAAATACTTGAAATACTTGGGGCAAAGGATTATCCAAAAATGGTACTGCTCAACATCATCAACTCCTTCCGCTGTGATATCCAGCAGGTGCAATCAGTTGGTGCCTCTACCGCCGAGCTCCGGGCCCCTGCAGAGCCTGCAGAGCTTGACGTTGCCACAGAACTTATTGGAACCCAAGGAGGCACTTGGATGAAAAAAGGAGCAAAGTTCAGCATATATTCATGGGTTGGTTACGTAATCTAATATATTTATAGTTGCAAATGGAAGCATGATTCGGAGTTGTAACACTACATGTTGGTTGATATTTACCATGACACCATTTTTTTACATATATGTTTCCATGTTTACATTCTTTACATCCATTTGCACTCATAGACAATTAAGAATATCATGATCCTTGACCAAGCACTCATCATGACATGGGGACAAACAAAATCGGTAAAAGATTTTGCAAAAAGTGTCGTTTACGCGCCTCATGCCTACTTTGCAAATCAGTGCAATCCCTCACCAACCCTGCAGCCATTCGGCCACCCCTAAATTGCTGAGTTTCAAACTGCCGTTAGGCAGACTTTGGCCTTGGGCATTCAGTGGTGGCTTATGGTCGAAGGACGCAAAATCAACCCATGCACATAGCCAAAATGGAATGACACGTATCCCAGACGTTCATTCATTCATTCGTTCATTCATTCATTCGTTCATTCATTTCTTCGTTCATTCGTTCATTCATTCATTCATTCATTCATTCGTTCATTCGTTCATTCATTCATTCATTCATTCATTTCTTCGTTCATTCGTTCATTCATTCATTCATTCATTCATTCATTCATTCATTCATTCATTCATTCATTCATTCATTCATTCATTCATTCAGTCATTNCATTCGTTCATTCGTTCATTCATTCATTCATTCATTCATTTCTCGTTCATTCGTTCATTCATTCATTCATTCATTCATTCATTCATTCATTCATTCATTCATTCATTCATTCATTCATTCATTCATTCAGCCCCATCTCTGGGGTCCAAAATGGGAACCTCAGGATGTCTCTGATGGTATTTTTTGTTAGTGTGATTTGTTCTTCAAAGATAATCAGAGTTGCAGCTTTGAAAGATCAGAATGTTCCAAATGAATGCCAGAAATGTTTGCAATTTGGCTGACGCCACCTTGGGTCCGAATTATTGCATGTTTTGATGGGAGGAAGGGCAGTGGCATTGCAGCTTTCGAGGCCAGACAAGAGTGGGAAGGGATGAAAGTTTAGATTGAATCGATAGCCTTAAGGTAGCTTTTCTCCCTTTGATGGTTCCTCCCACAATCATCGGAAAATGACCTAAGAAAGGAAACGAAACTTGTTTTGAGTCTGGAAGAACATATTTTCCACTGAAGCTTGATTTTAGAGGCAAGATACCTTGTGGTGGATTTCGTTGTTCCGCTGTAAATGTGAGATGATGGATAGAATGGTTTGACGGTGCTTGTAGTGGTCTTCGCGCAATGTCACACTCAGCACCAAATTTATAGGAAACAACACATGTTTGAAATATATTTAAAGTGCTAGAACTATCCATGATACAAGTTCCCTGCATTGTCATGCCTGACTCCCCCCCAAGCTGGCACGCAGCCAGCAGCACTGGGCTTGAATCCGACGGATGGATGAAGATGCTGTGTAGTTAGAAACTTGCAGGAGCACTCATGTATCTTATTGTAGCTCCGTGTTGAAGGAAAAGAACAGATTAGCTCAGTCCAACATGTTTGATCTCGCAAAAGTGCTGGTTGCATGTTCCCAGCACCTGTTGGCCTGCAGGCTGTCGAAGCCAAAACGCCACTGTTGGCGTTGCCTCCGTTGGAATGCTCCAGATATCCCATGTGGAAAAGGGGAACCTCAAAGTAGATCCTATAGGTTGATGTCCTTTAATGAAATCGTCCATCTATCCAGCCTTCTCCTAAGGATTCCTAAGGTTTTCCGTGGTCTTCGTGTCATTTTGGGGCACTTTGGAGTCGGGGATGTTGTGGCTCAGGCCCACTCCTTTGACGAAGCTGCCACCACTCAGCGAACTTTTTGAGGCGAGTTTGTGTATGGATGCATTAACATCATAGGATGGTTGTCATCCATAGATATCACTTGAAAAAAGAAACTTGAAAGTTGACAGGAATGTATATATACACCAGGTGCTTTTTATTGCTTCCTTCCTGGTGTTTGCAGGACCATTTCATAGCAACAAATCGCCAGGTGGGCAGAGCCTCCAAGCGAGCGGCTCAAGCTGCCAAGCTTGCAGCACCGCAGGTGCAGCTTGTGAAGCAGCTGTTTCGCAGCCATGGGTTTTTGACTGTTTTTTCAAGTCCATTTTACATCATGTTACCATGATGGTTCTTCAAAAATGATGGTCTTGCAATTTTTGCTTGTCAAGAAGGTTGCTTGTTTTCCTGTCCATTTTTTTGTAATTTTTGACAGATTCACCATGATTATCACCCTGTTTTTTCCAATAAAAAGGGCTGATTCAAAAATATGATTTGACTAATTAGCCCATGACTACCCAAAAAATTGCTCCTGATGTCTAAAAATCTCAACTCAAAACGAACCAAAAAACCTCAGCCCATCAGGGCCTTGAAGCATCCTCCCCAACCGCAACCAGCTTTTCAGCGGCTCAAGCTGGGCCTGTCCATGACGTGTAGAGGCGATGCGTTTTTCGTCGCGAACTGTGACCAGGTTGGGGGATCCAAGGTGAACAACCAATGAGAATAGAAAACGAAGATGGCATTTATGGAAAATTGATGATGTTCTAAAAAAGGAGACTGTATTATAGGTATATATTATATACTTATATACATAATCTGATTACATGATAGTTTGTATATTAGATTATTAGATATTCTCTTCCAAGGATTCGGATTCAATGTTCATAATATGGTGACCATCAATTATTGAGTTCTGTGAGTGGTCGTTTCTAGTTGTGGAAGTTGATTGGAAAAATGACAAGAGTGACAAGTAGGGGACGTATCCGACATGTTCTATTTGTCATGTGTTTTTTGGAGCTGATCTTGGACTCAAAGGCATAGTCTGACCATTTGGCAGAAGTGATGTGTTTGTTCAATGGCTTGTTGAACGAGGTGAAATCCACATGAACAATATGTGGAACTAAAACCCATCATGGTTGAACTATCATAAACCTGGAACAAGGGGTAGATAACTCAATGGTTCACAATTTCTGAGGGTGTTAATAGAAAGGGATCAGGCTGGGTCCCCAAGCCATGAGAAACCTTGAGGTCATAGTTGCAGTGCCGCTGCTCAACAGACATGCCGGATGAGAAGGCATGCCAGTGTTTTTTTGAATGGAATTTGGGAGAAGTTGGAGAATTTTGATTTTGCGTAGGACTCGGACATGGTATGTATGACCCATCACGAACCCCTCCATTCCATCTTGGATTCACATACTTCACATTTTGCCACCCAGACTGTGTGCTGGAATTCATCAGCTATCCATCCAACCATTCAGCGATATGGCAAGGCTGAAGAGAAGAACGAAGAGCAGAAAGATGAGAAAAAAGAAGAGATTCTTGGAAAAATGAGAAAGTTGTTTTTTTTTGTAACCGGGTACCCTCCCTGAAACTAACATGTTCGCCCCCGAAAATAGGCCATCCCAAAAGGAAATTTCATCTTCCAACCGGCAATTTTCAGGGGCGAAAATGTTGCCCCCCAGGCCTAAAGTCGATCCGAATCTGAAGCCAATGGTACCTTTGGCAACCAAAACCAGAGTGGGTTGGAGGGACCGGAGTCGTTCCAAAAAAAGTCACGACATGAGAAACTTCCGGGTGGTTCAATGGGAGTTCATGCATAGGACTTTCCATTGTGAGATGATGTGAGATGATGTGAGATGTGTTCGTTTGAAGTCAGGAGTCGTTGGGCTCCAAAGCCCATGGCACGGGCGAATGCAAACCTTGTGCCTGGTACTGGAAACCCCAGGGCTGCCGCAATGGCAAGGAGCCGAAAAGAAAGTGAAGGTCTTCAAGAAACTGAAGAGGATATATGAGTATCATGAAATATTCTCATTTAAATGTCAGTACAAACTAAAGAACTCTTTATGGTTTGGAAAATCACCTGTTTATCGACACAGAGCGGTTGACAAGTAGCTTCAAATGGAAGTGATGATTTGGGATATCCAGGAGTGTTCTCCCTCTTTGAAAAGTCAGCACAGAAAACTCCACTGCTTGCATGAAGGACTTGTTATATGCTTCTGTATGCGTGACGCATGAGAAACAGAGGATTGGAACGCCAATCTTTAAGTGTACGAGCTTTCCAAAGACAAACTCAGGGCTCAATGATGAATGAATGTTTCTGATATTAACGGCGGAATGTGTGACGGATGCGAAGGGCAATGGGGATCATGCTCCCTCCTGTGTTTTTGGTCGCAGGACTGTGCTCACTGCCACATGTGTCCAAAGGATGAGCTGAAGAATCGGAGTCTTGGTATTCGACCATGGGATTGTTCAACTGAAAATGGCATGCAATTTGACAATATTTGACAGCTGTTGGGTCATCCAAGACTAAGAGACTTACTGGCCTTGAAATGCGTAAATGCCGTGCCTCCGAGGAAAAAGAGAAAAACAGCCACCAAGAAGCCCCCAGAAAGGAGAAGATCTCCTCGCCGTTCTCCCCGGCGCTCACGGAGCCCGGAGCGTCGCAGACCTGACACCCCGTATGAGCCAAATGGAGACAGCTATAGAGCCTACTATGAGCGTGCCTATGGCACGCCTCCGCCCCATCCCAATCCGTATTACTATCCACCGCCAGATCCTAGGTATCCTCCACCAGCCTATGGCTATCCATCACCTTATGGATATTATCCACCTGGATATGGTTATCCGCCACCAGCCTATGGCTATCCACCAGGATATAGTTATCCTGGCCATGAGCCACAGCCATCCAGAGCGCCAAGTCGTGGTCGTGGGAGTCCTGGGCGTAGTTTAAGTCCAAGTGGATCTCTAAGTCCAAGTGAAAGTCCGAGTCCCAAGAAAAGGCGTCGAGACTGAGACTGATCAGTGCCAGAAATTGGCGAAGGCAGGAAGTTTTTTGCTGCATGTTTTTTAGAAATGGCCATCGAAAATTTTCCATGGAAATGCCATGAAACCCGAATTGAAATTCAGGTGCAACTTGGACACTTGATCTTGAATTGTTGGTGCTGCGGAAGCTTGTTGTGCAATTGACTCCTGTCTTTCTTCGAGTGTGTTTCGCTGAACCTCGTCCTTCTTCGCCGTTATGTTGTTCATGGTGCAGGTGCCACCTGACGCTGACTCTGAGAGCGGATGATTAACTCATAGTCAGATTTTGGTGATGAGGTCTCAGCAGTGTTGCTCCAATATTGACATGGCAGCACCGTTTTTGAATACCTTGTTGAAGACCATGTTATTGAACAGTTGGGCTTGTTCAGTTGGATAGCATCTCGCTTGATACTCTACTGTTACTACGCATGGCAGAAGGTCAACGCCCAATGGTGGCATCATGACATGTCATGACATTGCCTGAACTGCAAGTTGCATACAGTTTCAAACGATCAAAAGATTGAATATCATTACTGGTAAGAATACTTGATTCAATCACATATGATTTAGTCAGTTCTTGCTCATGAGTTTTTGCAGTATGGATAGTTTACACTGTTTACACTATATTTGCCATTGGTTTCGTGACTCCCCCAAATGGTTTTGGTACCCAGTTTTTCACCGGGAAGACTTGGCTGCTGAACTCACTCGTCCTCCAAAGTTTGTTTTGTTATGCAATTAGAGCCGTTAATTTGGCAGCTGAAACTGCGGCCTCGGCTCGGAGGGCACGAAAGCGAGGGTAAGATGAGGGTTGAAAAGTCGCAGTGCTTTGCAGTTGTGATGCTTATGCGGAGACACCTTGAGATTGTGGGATGCATATTACAGTGAAGTCTTTGAGAAACATGTTTTTGAAAATAGGAAGCAGCAATAAAACCCCGATATAGATTGTTATTGATTGTACGTACATTTTGATTTGAAAATAAATAAATACAATGCATCCTGTATATTTAACTCATCAATACTCATCACTCATTCCATTCCTTTTGAAGCATCAATCTCCATCTTCGCAGGTGCCAGATCCCACAGATTGGTTATATCCTCCTCGACCATATCCATCACACGCCTGGAAGTGGGACCGTTAAACCTCTGTGTTTGGAAGGGAAATTCTGCAGGTGAATCAAAGCACAAGGTGATCCGTGACCCAAACATAACACCTCACGATATCTGAAAATTGGGCGTGAAAGACTTGGTAACCCTTTAGTTTTGGTCACTGTATCAAAATGTCGGCATAGAGAGTCTGAATTGTCAGGTGTCATTTGGGATTGAGATATTCATCGATGTGGACGTATTTGTACACAATGCTTTCATGTACACCAACATCTACCTACTAGACTCTACGATATCATTACTGGATGGTGGTTTCGGATATCTTTTATTTTCACCCCTATTTGGAAAAGATTCCCATTTTGATTAATATTTTTCAAATGGGTTGAAACCACCAAGCAGATTATTACATCATATACCACATACCCACTATATCTTAGCACCTCAATTTTTTAATCGCTACCAGGACGGCCCAGGGCCAGCTCCAAGGCGGGAGTCAAACGATTGGATTTGCGTGATTGGAACAGTTGGGATGATGATGAATTAATGTAAATTGATATCGAGTAGCTTATCCATCACTTTGTTGATGCCTCCAAACGGAGATGGTTTTTTGTCGCTGTTTGTTGCACTTTTTTTTGTTGCCAGTGATTGCATGTCGATCAAAAGAAAAGCCTCACAAGTTTGCATCACGGCCTGCAGATGCTTTGCATGTGTTCATGCCTGAATTTATGTTTAATTTATGTTCTCTAAATATGTATAAATATATATATATGTCAAGTAAGAAGGGACCATTTACAAAACAAAACATCTTCCAACCCTCAATTTTCAGGGGACATGTTAGTTTTCAGGGGGGGTTCTATAGTACAATGTACATATATTTTTATATTGATATAATATTTCTCACATGATCTTTGGTGAAGTGATAGAAGTGGTTTGACACCCAGGCAAGGCGAACGAGGCTTTCGACATTACACTCGGCAGGCATTGGAACGTTTTAGGCTTGGTGCTCAGAAAAGTCATGTGTTATGAGATGACACTTATATACATCCGTGTTGTTTGAGTATTTGTTTTTTGGGTGATAGAGCTTTCGAGAAGCATGGTGTTATTTTTATCTACATAAACATTGTAGAGAGGGTAGAGTCATGTTTCAAAAGAAGAGATGTAAGCTTCTCTTGATTGCCTACATGCACAACGGTGATTGCTGTTACCATTTTGATAATTCTGGGAGTTGCGAAAGCTTGCAATCTTAATGCCATTGCAACATGAGCGTGCGACACTGCCTGATTGCTTCGTTTTCATTCCATGTTCACGAGTCCTTTGCAAGTTTCATGACCATCGCAATAAAATCATAAGAAGTGGTGCTTCTTTGTGATCATGATCATAAACTTGAGGTTAGTTATATACATGATGTTTGTTCTTGTTCTTGTTCTTGTTCTTGTTCTTGTTGTTGTTGTTGTTGTTGTTGTTGATGTTGATGTTGATTTTGTGCTATGCCCAGGCAATCCTCAGAAGAAGACTTGAAATTGAATCAGGAAGCGTTACCTTTGCAAAGGCCTCCGGTGGAATGTGACAAAAAGCAAGCAGCCGAAGTTGTGGGAGAAGTGGATGCCCACGAAAGAATGTTGCATTTTGGAGAATTGAAGAGCTGGCGAGTGTTGAAAGACTATGTTGATTTGCATGCTTTTTTGTTTTTCAGCAGCTTTTCCCCCAGGGCGCCAGACCCAGACCTCTCTTTGACATATCGGAGCCAGCACACCCAAACAGAAGCTTGACTTGGGCACGTAACATATATGCAACAACCATTGATTCAACGACTGATAGAACATGATGATGACACCCATCACCTTTGCAATACTGTGAGTCATACCCTCTCCAAGGGTTGCTTTGACAGGTACCAGCTGAGGGTTGCCTTTTTGCTTCATCCACTGTCTCCGTTATCTCGATTGCTAGTGGTTGGCTAGCCTAGAGAATCGAATCAATTTGCTGCCTTTCCAAGGGTTGAGGGAAAAAGGGCAAGTTGAAGATGTTTAAAGGGGACTGGTTTTTCCTCGGCTTGTGCTATAACTCAGCTGCATGCTATTCCCATCTATATATTGCCAAGTTCTTATTCTTTGTTTTATCAATACAGTAGCTTTGGAATTCACTGAATGTCATGATGTCCGATCGTTTGTGGAATTGTCATTCATTCCTGGATTCTGTTTCGGCGTTGCTTCAATAGCTGAAAACTATCCGAGAAAGTTTACCAAAGCTTTGCACCTCCCTGCTGTATGGTAAGGTGCACGCGACAGGATCTGGCAAAACTCGCACAGTCTTGGCATGTGCAGATTCGCAGGGGTACCTAGGATTTTGTGACCTTTCAACTCAATTTTGTGGATGTTGATTTCAGTTTGATTTCTATGGGAAGGATCTAAAAAGACGAACAGCAATGTTATTTGTTTCTGGATGTACGTACATAAATATCCAATCAGTATGTTTTCGTACATCTACATTGAAAGATGCAATGCATATAGATTATGATGTATGCAGTGCATGCACAGATGTGGACGAATCTTCTCCCTTAAGGTGTCCTGACTGTTGTTTTTTCATAGTACAAGTAGTTGCTTATTATGCACTGTAACCACCAGTGTACTGTAAGCTTTTGTTTTCTAGAAATCATTCAGTTTTTTTTCAAATCAGACTTTGACGTATCTATTTATACCTTTCCTATTTTTTGGTCGGTAACTTGGGACAAATTTGGACAGGTGAGACTTGGACACATTTGACATCACTGGACGCCGGTCCCGGACACTGAGATTCTATCGGTCTGGAAGGGCCACATGCCTATTCTTTCCAGAGGAAGCTGTGAAGGAAAACTTCTATCAGGCGCGGGTGTCGATGGAGTCAACAGATGGGGTCGATGGAGTCAACAGAAAACACCCAAGGGGGTTTTCCAAATGACCCATTTGGGAGGTATCAAAGAATACAACTGTATGGTAAATTTGAAGGATTTCCCCTTAATAGTGCATTGTTTGGGTTGGTAATATAATGACCCCGGTATACTTTATAGCCTATAAATTTGGGTTGGTTGAAGGCCCTGAAAAGCTTCAGTGATACCTTCATAGAATAGCTAATCTCATCCTTGTGCGGGATCCTGCCAGACGAGAGAATCAGCTCTATGAGAGCCAACTCTAAACCACTCCAAGCACCAAGACCTGTAGGTTTGTGTTGTTTTGTGTATCTCTAAAACTCTCAAAGATTTGGGAGGGGTTTAGAAGCACGTACATGTTAAAATGCGAATATCAACATTTCGTGACCAGTGATAATGACTGTTGACGTGCAGTTCAACTATATATGAGTCTCGCTCTTAAATTTTGGAGCCTTAGTCTAATTTCTTGGACTCATTTAGAGGTTGAGAAGGAACCCATCACCACCCACAGTATGCACATTTTGCATGGAAAATTGGGCGAAACCCCAGTTATCCACAATTTTGGAGTGACACTCCAAACACACCATACCGATATATGGACTACTCAAAACTGTGAGTGACTTAGCACACCTTTTGTTTTACCAGTAGCAAACGCCGTTTGCTCTACCAGTTCCAGAGCTGAGGAATTTCCCTCGACGGTCCCCCCTTTGTGTTGGGCTTGAATGACTCCCCCCTCTAGCAAGGAGTTTAGAAGGTGGGCCAAAGCTGCCAGATCGGTGTAAGAATTCATGCATGTTGTGACGTGACAGGAGATTCTCAAGTTTCCTGGTGCGTGGCGTGACTTCTTTTGCGCTTGCATGGACGTGGCGAATTGGCGGCAAAGGCGTGTTCAGTGATCAAGTCGTAGGTTCTTCACTGCGCCATCAGGTTTCATATTCATCTAGAGTTTTCAATTAATGTAAACCCCGGAGTAATAAACCCCCTCTCCCCCTCCCTACACAGGAAGGTCCAGAAAATCTTGGATAGATTTGAAGTGACCTATCCCCCAAAAATAAAGAGACATCTAGGGCTGAGGACAACTATGATTATAGTCTTATAGTTATATGAAGAGATCCTGGATCATGAAACCACATCCCTACTTCTCAATAAGAAAATTGGGGGGGAAATTTGCACCAATACAGAAAATGGCGATCTAATTGGGAGGGGTAGAAAAAAAGTCCTCCTTTGACGTTACATCAAATTACTACACCACACCTCCCCAATTTCTCTACAAGACAACTTAAGTCGAGGGTTCAGGTTTTTTTGGTTCGAGATGGCGACATGAGCCGGCATGTTTCCGACCTCACGAGCCTTGGAATGACCTTAATTTAGTATCAAGCTTTGCAAAGTATGCTGAAAACCCAGATAGTCAGCTTCTCTCTCACTTCATACTAGTAGGTGTTTCATGCTTTTTCGATGAAGCATGTTGAAGCAACATGAAGCAACTCTCTCTTGCCAATGGGTACGCTGTCAAACAGGTGTTCAGGTATTTAGTTGGAAACAAGAGTAGATTTTTGGTTGACATAATAAGTAGGATCAAAAGGGTCAAGCCTTCACAGTGCAAAAAGGATCCACAGGAACTACACCCCACTGCATCCCCTACACTTTCCGAAATGTTTTGTAAGATGCATCCTTGAGTCATGTCCCTTTTTGGCCAGGCGTTATCGTTGCTGGAGCCCTGAAGAAATTGCTGAATACAACATAGCAGAGGTGTGTGAATCTGTCTGTTGGAGAGTTCCAAATCCCTTTACAAACCTAATATCAACAAACTAGAATGCAAAGGGAAGAAAACTATGTTTGATGCGCCTGCAGCTATTTTCTGGATTCTCTTGGTATCCCAGACTCCCCGACACCTGACACTGTGTTACCCTAGAGACGAAAAAATAAAACTGTCGCAGGTTGAGACTTGTTTGGGAATGGAACGAAAAATCCGCTTGGGAGAGATTTCGAACACCTTCCTGGAGGCGCGGGGCGCGGAAAGGCCGAGTTGGAATATGTTGGAATTGAAAATGCCCCAGTCCAACGATGGCCTATTCAAAAACATCAGATTTGGAGTTCTTATGAGCTGCCACTAGAAATTATGTAGTACCTTTACACTTTGAGAACTTGGATGAACTTGGTATCTACAATGTTTTCATCAACACCTTTCCTGCCCTTGAACACCCTTGAACTCCTTGTCACTTGGAGCTGTTTGCTGCAGGAATGGTCTCAAGCACATCCAGATGTGCCGCCACCACTGGCCCCGTTGCGTGCTTTCAAGTATACCTCTGCTGGAGGGTCACGAGGAGGACTCCTTCTGTTCACAAGAGTCGCTGGTTTTCCAAGTTTTCAGAATTTTTGGGCCGGAAGATTGGAGAAAATAAAGACATTGGAATATATTGAAAGGAGTGAAATTGCAGGCAGACGTTGGTACACAGAATTCTTTATCCTGTCTTCCTTGCAGAGGATGGAAAAGAAATGGAACTTTTGACGCTTCCAGAATGGACAGCGTGTGTTGGACTCAATGCTTTGGAGGAAATGAAGGACTTGTAGGAACCTGATGGCAATTAGATACATAGAGTAGAGATAAAATAATGTTCAATCAGAGGACGTCCAAAAAAATGCCGGTGGCAATGGTTTTGCATTGCTTTTGTATTGTCAGACCTGGCAGACTCGGTGTTTTGGTGATTCCAGTATTCCCAGAAAAAGTTGCGGATGGGCAAAAAGAGACAATTAGCAGATTTCAACAGCATTTATTTAATTCATTCATATGAAGTCATTGAGTAAAGCAATAAAAGCACATCATACAGAGAATTGTTTGCTTTAATTCCTGATTCAATCATGCCTTTCCCTTCCCCTTTGGCTTGCTTTTTCCCGCAAAAGCTGAGATGAGCTGGAAGCTCAGGTTCCGCTTTGGCTTTGATGGCAAGAATCCGATGAGCAACAAAAACCTGGTCTTTGATGAAGTACATAACATGCTGGCATTGCCAAGGCAGATCTTGAATCATTTCTGCAGAGTCTTGTTCTGGTCACATTTGACATATTTTGACATAGCAGGGAGCGAAAGTTGTCTCGGGATTTAGGATTTTCTGGAGATTTTACACGGGATGAATCGTTTTGTGAATAGATCCCTCGCCACCCTTCCCAGATCTGACCGATCTCATTCCAATTTTCAACTCAAGAGTGTGGAAACTGTGAACGACAGTTTTTGAAGAACTCAAGTCAGTTGCAAGATGATATTTGCAATACATGTAAAGGGATACAGATGTGTATGATAACATGACACATATGACATTTAGACACACTTCCTGTACCATATTTGTACCATTCTTGAATCAATCTACATCATGTATATAATTACATGTTTACTTCTTCCACATTGTGATTGTTCACCACAGATATATGATTGTTACATTACATGTACATTCACGAACTGTATCCAACACACATGTGGCATAAGAATCTAGAATCCATTCTAGCAGCAAGTGGCTCACTAGCACTGGAGTTTCTTCGCGAGAATGCTCTCCAAATCAAAACGGTTTGGAGACAACATCCATGGAGCAAGCGGCCCAGGGCCGACCACCTACAGCTATAGCTGGCCGGCCCTGGGCCGCTAAGATAAGGCGTCTTTTTGATGATGCCAGGGCCCAGCAGCAGCCAAAACAGAGGGCAGGAAAGCCACCATGCTTCTGGGGAAGAAGCCTCCCAAGGTCGAACCACATCCCCCGACCAACTGCAATGACTGGAGCAAAATCTTTGCCTGCAATGGTTTTGCTCGCCACAGGTGGAACGGGGATGGTCTTTTCAGGCACCCTGAAAGGACAAGAGACGCCGGTCGCCTTGAAACGAATCTTGAAAGCAAACTTTGATGAGAAGATGGTGCATGATTTTTTTCGGGAGTTCAACATCATGAAAGCCTGCCAGCATCCCAACATTTCGACAGTGTTTTCCGCCTACGAAGTGCCGTTTCCGGCATTTATTACATAAATGCCGGAAACGGCACTTCGTAGGCGGAAAACACTGTCGCAATGTTCCTTGACTTCGATGCAGCGGAGGAACTCAAGGAGTACTTGCTGAGTTTGTTCAAGTTCAGTTTTGAGTTTTTTAAGCTTTTTAATCATGAAAAAGATTCAAGAAGGGTATGAAAGTATTCAAAGAGAAAAAAGACGACTCAAACATGAACATTAATTGAGGAATATTGGGATGTCTTTTTGTTGGTTGGAAGGAGTGGAAGATGAATGACCTCGATATCTTCGCTCTTGGAAAGACATTCCGAGAGATTGTTTGCAAGGAAGGAGGTGGGGTGACCGAACCATTCAAGGAGATTTCCGCATCATCCAAGAGCAGCTTCTGCATCCCAACCAGGACTTGCAGTTAGAAAATTCGTCGCAGTGGTGAGAGACAGTCTGTATTTTTTTTGAGCCCTTTCATGGCATCAACACACATACAACCTAAAACGGAGTTGATGCTACGTTGCTGAATTCAAGCCAGTTTTTCCAAAATTCTGGAACTTCCTTCTTGAGTGCGACGCGTTGTGTGCATAAGGCATTGGGCTTGTTCAAGCCCTCATTTGCCCTGTGCAAGATATGTGATTGTGCAAGCAACAAATATGCAGAACATATCGCGTCATACCGTAATATATATTCTATAGATCTACCACTAGGAGTGGCATAATGTAGTTTTTCTAATTTGAAACTCAACCGTGGCAATGGTGTCATGCTACTCTTTCTCTGTGCTAGAGCAACATCCTTGCCAAGGTTTGAATATCACCGAAATGCGAAGAACTGACCAACCTTTGGAAAAAGTGGGCGGCAGAACCAGTGTTTGAAGTCCGCTTCTTGATGAGAGGACGATGCTGTTGGTAGTGCTTCTGGCGATTGTAGATGATGGTAACCGGTAACAAAAAACAAACAAAGCTATCAAACAATCATGATAGTTCATATCCGAGAGGCTATTAAGATCTACATATATCATTATATATCATTTTAATATTTATATATATAATTACATGTATACATGTATATTAAGATTTAAGTGCGTTTGATCGATTGACCCTTGAACTATCTCCATACGTTTAGTTTGTAGGATCGGGAGACCCAAATGAGCCATGAAAAAACCCTGGTTGGTTAGGGCATATAAGGGCTTATACTACCCAGTTATATAGGGATTATAAGAGACCATTATAAGGATCCCTATTAACCAACCAGTACAATGGAAAGTAGGAGTGTTTTTTTCGCGGCTCAGATCAGTGTGTCAAGGGGTTGCCGGGTCCAACCACATGTCCAGGTGGAAGGGGACCTATTGGAAGGTGCACGGGGTGCTTCATGCTGTGCTTGAAAGGGCATCCAAGAGAAACATGAGAACATGAGAAATGTGAATTGATGCCGGAATTGACTTGCATGTTGCATCTGAGATTTTCATCCGACGCTGCATGGTTTATAGTACAATATATAATTATATATATATATACGTATTTATTTATCGAAGGAAGTTTAGAAGTCTAACTTCCGACAATATGTAGAGTTGAAAAGCAGAGTCGCACAGCAGTCATGTCAGTAGCAAGAAGATCAACATCAGTCAAGTCACTAGCAAGAAGATCAACATGCGCGTAGAGTCGCTAGCAAGCAGTTCAACGTGCGCGAAAAATGTTAGTGAAGTCGCGAATCGCTGTGTTTTCTCAATGAATCGTGGTACCTGATGTTCGAAAAGTAGGCTCGCTAAAGCGGCGGGTGCGGAGGTACCTGTTCCGCGGACAGGTGAAAAATGGCACGCGGCTGTGGCGCGAAGCATATTTGTAAGTCGAAATGTTAAAACATTGAGGGTGTAGGAGCCATTTTGGAAGTTGCGATGTTCAAAAATTGCACGCCGCTGTGGCGCGAAGCACATTTGCAAGTCAAAATGCACAAAACACCACGATCCCGGACCCATTTTGGACGTTCCGATGTTCAAAAATGGCACCCCGCTGTGGCGCGAAGCATATTTGTCCGTCGAAATGCACAAAACACCACATGGGCGGAGCCATTTTGGAAGTTGCGATGTTCAAAAATGGCACGCCGCTGTGGCGCGAAGCATATTTGTAAGCAAAATGTGGAAAAACACCACNAAAACACCACGATCCCGGACCCATTTTGGACGTTCCGATGTTCAAAAATGGCACCCCGCTGTGGCGCGAAGCATATTTGTCCGTCGAAATGCACAAAACACCACATGGGCGGAGCCATTTTGGAAGTTGCGATGTTCAAAAATGGCACGCCGCTGTGGCGCGAAGCATATTTGTAAGTCAAAATGTGGAAAACACCACACTCTCGGGCCACTTTTGGTAGTTCAGATGTCCAAAAATGGCACGCCGCTGTGGGGAGAAGCACATTTGCAAGGCAAAATGTGCTAAACACCTTCGTTTTGCAGCATTTCGCGAGGTTTCTAACTGAATAACTAATGAACTAACTACCTGTGTAACTAACTAACTATTCACTAACTAACTATTTCACTAACTAACTAACTAACTAACTAACTAACTAACTAACTAACTAATGAACTAACTAACTAACTGAATAACTAACTAACTAACTAACTAACTAACTAACTAACTAATTAACTAACTAACTAACTAACTAACGAAAAAACTAACTAACTAACTAAGTAACTAACTAACTAAGTAACTAACTAACTAAGTAACTAGCTAACTATCTAACTAACTCATTAGCCATCTAACTAACTAACTCACTCACTAAAAAACTAACTAACTAACTAACTAACTAACTAGCTAACTAGCTAACTAACTCATTAGCCAGCTAGCTAACTAACAAACTAACTAGCTAACTAACTAACTAGCTAGCTAACTAACTAACTAACTAACTAACTCATTAGCCAGCTAACTAACTAACTAACTCACTCACTCACTCACTCACTCACTAATTAACTAACTAACTAACTAACTAGCTAACTAATTCATGAGCCTCACTAACAAACTAACTAACTAACTAACTAACTAGCTAGCTAACTAACTAACTAACGAACCATCTGATCAACTAACTAACTAACTAACTAACTAACTAACTAACTAACTAACTAACTAACTAACTAACTAACTAACTAACCTACTAACTGACAATTTAGTCAGCTAACTAACAAACTAGCTAGTCAACTAACTAACTAACTAACTAACTAACTAACTAACTAACTAACTAACTAACCAACAAACAAGCCAGTCAGTCAGTTAATCAGTTAGACAGTTCGGCAGTTAGTCAGATCCATCAGTGTTTTCGCTTTGTCATCCGTGATTCACAACAACCAATCTCTCCTATACGTTTCCTATTCTTGAAACTTCCGCCACCGCCTCGTGCGGCTCTACTGGTAATTAATGTATCAATTATCATGATTTTGTCTCGGGAACTGATGCATAGCAGGGAAGATGTAGGGGATTCATGATGTTTTTAAACGCAGTTTTGGGGAGGTTTCAGACTTTTCAAGTCAGTTGGATGCTCCTGCCATCAGCAGGAGCCCTTGAGAAGGCTTCGAAAAGCCGTTTCAGACTCCCGAGGGTCCACCTTGGCAAGAGACTCAGCTGGCAGCTTGAAACATGTTTGGTTGCTGATTTGAAGGGATGCGGAGATGGTTTTTTTCGGAAGGGCAGAAGGAACTGTTCCGTGAGAACTAGTGACAAGTATCCAACATGTGCAGTCGCAGCTGCATGTTCGCGGGTGTTTCTGTTTGTGATGTGTAGGTCTTCTTGACCGGCAGTCCTGTGCAGACAGACATGGAAGATGGTCAGCGATTATTGTGTCGCTTGCATGTCTTGCACCATCGGGACTGAAGATTTAAAAAGACTGGTGAAGTTGCATTTTAGTGGAAAAAATTATGCTGTATTTTCTATTGTACAATTCCGATGCTTCGACAGAGAAGTCGATACAGGCGCGTCCTGAAAGGGAGTGAGCATGCAATGGCTGGTCCTGAGGGTTGGTCATGAACTGAGTTCGCAGATGTGTTCTGTGCATGAGCAGTGAGGGTTTTGTATCGTTTGGTATACAAGGAAAATACCAACAAGATTGACAGGTAGAATTGTCCTTGGGGTCTATTTTGATCACCATGGGCATCCGGAGAAGTTGCAGAAAATAGATGAACATCTGCAGTCTGAAAAGGTAGCTGCAAACCAAAAGTTTCCCAAAGACCCTATAAATTAAGTGTTGTTTTAAGATTCATTGAAATACTGTACCCCATAGAGCTTTCAGTTCCTATATTTCATCGGAGTTCACAGTACATTCCAAATTTGTTCCCAGATTCCAGGAATGAAAGATTCACTTTCCACAAGGTCATGAAACTGCAGGATTTTCCCTGCAATTTCCCCGTTTCCTTTTTTTTCCGCACTGGATCCAAACCATCCAAGGTTGGATATGCACATGGAGCGGCCACCAGAATTCTTTCCCAAGGTTGAGGGGGTTGTAGGGACGCTCCACAATATATACTTATCGTATGCCATGAAAACTCATGGTTTAACCACATGATTGTGTTATTTAATTTGGCTTCATGTACTTGCACGAGATTGATTTTCCAAGGCTCTTTATACAGTGAGTGATGGTTTGCGATAGACACTTATAGACTACTATAGACACAAGTTGCTGGATTTGATTCCTGTGCTTGTCGATAGCTTTCGGGCGTACCGGAACCCGATTCTGTTCAGGTGTATCCTGAAGGTGTGCCTGACCGACCACTTTGTCATTGACTCGGCTGACCCTGATGTGACTTCCCTCCATCTCACCGCGACTGCGCTGAATTTTTTAATCTTGCTGGGCCACCTTTTAATTTCTTCCACTGGTTGGACTTTTGATTCATGGATCATTCTTTACAATATTGATAAAAGACGTAAATGATGTGATGGTGATGCATGGAACAGACTTCCTGAAGCCCCAAAGAAGCAACGATGCAGATATGCATGGCACAGAGCACTTCCAGCAGAGTCACATCATCGACGCGCCAAGGCTGCCGCACCCAAGATGAGTTGGTGACAACTATCGACTTACCGGAAGTAAGCCTCTGAGATCAAAGCACAGAGAGAGAGAGAGCCAAAGATTGCTTGCCAAGTGATAGAAAGGTTGTTGAATCGTTTGTGAATCAAGCTGAACAAAGCGTGATGTGTGTTTGGTATTGCTTGATGATAGGAGGGTTTTGCGTCTATGTGTAGATTTCACCGAGTTAAGCACATGTATGGTTTCAATACACCCAGCCATTTCATTGGGTTTCAAAATGCCAGATGTTCGCGTCAATTTTTACCACCCATCTCCATGCAAGGAGATGGATGCCAAATATCGAGAAGTGGAACACCAAGGAGGTGATTTGGCCAGCTCCTCAGTCTCTAAAATACTACTAGACTAAAGTTGGGTCAAAGTTGATCAACAAAAACCCAGGTGCGGTTGAGAGACTGCTGCAATCTTTCAGTCAGAAGCTCAATTATTTAATATTATTTATATAAACGATATGAATAACATGAGATGTCTCCATGAACATGTTGAGTTCTAGCGCTCATTGAAGTTTTAAGATGTTTTTTTTGCATGCTCTCAACATGCAATTCTGACAAAGGTGGAGTTGTCAGTTTCTGACGGAAAAACAAAACAAGAACATGTTTTTCAGGAATTTTGAACATTCCTTAGCTCCAGCTCCAAAAAACCTATTGGTTTTTGTTCATGGTTTTTGTTTCGAGAAACGTTCATTTCTCATCTTCTCATGAGGTACATCACACCTGGGCTCTTCGACCTCAAAAGCGACCTTTGATGTTGGAGGCGTTGAGTTTTTGTCACTGATGAATCATGTTGTGATTACCAGGCCCTACTTTTACACTAACCCCGAAGCAACTGGTTTCAATAACACCACCTCAGATTTCTCTTGTTTGGTGTTTTGTGAATATGGGCGGAGCGGGACGCAATACGACTTCCTCTCAAAGTCTTTCAAGAGGCGTTTTAGCAGCGAGTCATATTTAAATTTGACTTCGGATTTTCACTCCTATTCAGAGATCTAGAACATGCCAGCAACGTGTCACTCACCTTGTTTTGGGGATTTTTTTGGGCAGGCTGCCGAGCAACATGCACTTAAACTCCACGCGGTAGCAAAGGCGGTGTGGCAGTCTGGTGAAAAGGCGCGAACGGGGGGGCGAGGGTACAACTTGAAGAGTTCACCATTTATAGAGCTCAAATAATGACACAGCAACGTAAATGCTCTTTGAAATCATTCAAAGACAATGTTGAAGACTTCGGCAATTGATGAATATATGTGTGCAAGAAGCCACCAAGTGTGGGTAGAACGTTGCGAACGTTGCGCAAGCACATCCCCCCAAAAGTTGCACTAATGTATGAAAGCACGGTGGTCTTTTGGCAGGCTATGGCAGCTGTGTCCCGCCGAGGTGGCCTGCAGGCAACTCGATCATCAGCTCAGCTCACGTTCAATGACTCAAGTGGTTCAGATAGATGTCCACAATGTTCTATGAGTTATATGATATGTATGGGTCGTACATTTCACCAAAGACCCTTGATGAAAGCAATATAGGAATGCGGAATACTTTACATTTTAAGCCTTACCTGTACCACTTCCCACTTTCAGAACAGTGTCAAGTCTTGCTGACCAAAGTTTGACGATGTCTTTTTCTAGCCTGGCATTGGGGCATTGCTACAGGTCTTGAAGGAGTTGCTGAGACGCTATGCCCCTGATGATCATGTGCAAATTGCTGCCAGGGACACCTAGCATTAAAAAGTGGAGGCAGCAACTTAAAAAGAATGTGGCCAACAGATTTTTTTTTTCCATCCATGGATCTTTCCATTAGAAATTGAATAGGACCAACAACCCCTATGTTGGTAGAGCTATGAGATACTCAGGGTATCTCACGTCGTTTGCATTAAGGTCTTCTCTGGACACAGCAGCACTGTGGTTTCACGCTTGGCAGAGGAAGTTGTGGCATCTACCGAGGTGGGGCTACCTGGGTGCTGAATGGATGGTAAGGGGATGGTAAGGGGTGCCTATACACCATCCCTTAGGCTTCAAACAGCACCCGAACTGGAAGATGCTGGTACATATTGTGAGTGAATTCTTCATGAAGATTAATGATCAAAACATCTCTTGTGGAGAATTTTGTTGTGGTTGCAAATTTCCACAGTATGGGCCTATACGTAGTACCTAGATTCCTGGACATCCGTATGAAGAAGTCGTCGACAAGGCACTTCGGCGCTTCAATGATGCGAGGCACATGGAGGCTGGTGGATGTACTGGATTTCCCCGGTGGATTTGGTACATGTCTTGTGTCTCTACTATTTGTAAATGGAGTTATAAGGTATAACCCTCATAAATGGCCTTATAAATGGCCTTTTTGGTCCATCCTAATATGTATCCAGAAGTGTTTTTTACAGGGTTTTGCAAATAGGATCTAGGGTTTTTTCAGGGGCCCAGTCGCGACAGGTTCGTGTCTTGCTCTTGGACACTGCTTTTGGAAGAGAGGGCGTTTCTGCGCTAGGCCGCAGGGTTGGATTGTGTGGGTTTTTGCCGTATTGAATCACGTGCAACACTGCCAAAGATTCTGGAAGTTAATGAATTTCACGGAGCTAGCAAGTGCTGTAGATGCATTTGATTTAGAAGAAGGACAAGAGGCCTTAAGAAGAAATGATCAACCAAATTCATATAAGTTTAAGGTATTCAAAACATCTTCTCAAACAAGACACCTTTGCCAAAAAAGCAGGAGTTGGTCAGCTGCATTTGGTCGACGTGCCTGCCACTTGGGCTGAGTGCCCACCATGTTCTAGAAGCACTTCGGATTTTTTAAAGGCGCAATCAATCCTTGGGACTTCGGCAAATCACAACGTATGACAGGTACAAACAAACTATTGGCAGGGCCATTCGCTTTGGAGATGTCAAAGAAGGTGGGCCGCGCTCCTCTCTCAGATCTTGCAGTTTGAAGCCGTAAAATGAAATGGCAAAAGACGCTGTCCTCACTGGCCTTGAAGGAAATATCAAGATGGCACTATATACTTGTGTGTCGCGTGAAACATCACGAATCAGAGGTTTTCTATGTTTTTTGTGTTGTATGAATCCTTGACACTATTTATATGCATGTTGTACAACAATGCAAACATATACATCATACGTAAAATTTTGATATAGCTATTAATTATCAGTGAAATTGGGAAGGTAGGCCTGGAAGATACCCCTTAGAATGAGTCCCTAAAAATCCCTTAAAATGGTGTTAAAATGAGATAAATATGGGTTAATCCTCCAAAACAGGGGTTAGGGTACCATTCCAGGGTCCCTGGGTAAAATCTCCCAAAATTAATATTTATACAAATGTGTATAGATATATATAATATATCATGTTCATTCTTGATAAAATCGGTTTTCAAGCTTTGGAAACGAGCGCCATGTATACCAAGGGCGGAGTTTGCAGGTGCGTTTGTGGGTTGCCAGGCCGGGCCCCTCGTCAGGTGGCACAGTGGTGTCGCCGTTTTGCATCGCATGGAATCCGGAAGGCGAGAAGATGAGGACTCTGCAGATGAGGTGCAGCTGAAGGAGAGCTGTTTTTAATGAGAAAAGATACAAAACGTGGATATGGGTGTTTCCTTAAATGGTGGTACCCCCATTTCACACCCCAAAATGATCATTTTTAGTAGGAAAACCCATGGTTGTTGGGTACCACAATTTTCGGAACCCCCCATATATCCTGTGGATTACTGTTAGCAGTTGTTTCGATTTTTGCATGTCACTATTTGTGCAGGTGCTTTTGGCAAAGTTGGGTGAGCAAGGCGATGGGGGAGCATGTTGTTTTTGGCACAAAAATAAACGAATGGCCAAAAGATACACCAAAGTGTAACAGAATTGTACAGGTTTCTAAGTGTTGTTGTCAGGGTCTCATTTCAACACAAGAAGAAGTTTTTGGTCGTTGCACAATTTTGGCGGTCGAAAAACGTGTGTTTCTAGGAGAGGAGCTGTGTGCTGCCGAAGATGAGCTACGCATTCTGAGTTTCGTTTGGATCTCAGGTCCGATCCGACCGATCCGTCGACGGTACTAAGTACATGTTTTGCTCCCTGAGGAATGATTTGGGGCGTTTGGTGACTAATACAATGAGGGGCATTGTAACAATATGGGGACGGAAATTGTGTCAGTCATATATATAATTATACTAATAATTGGATTAATTATTGAGAATAAAGATTGTTTTTAGATTTTTTAATTCTTAAGTATAGGTATGCATTAGATTAGCTATATTATATTTTTTGGCAAGATAGGATTTGGGGTTAATAATAAAATGGTATATAAAATAAATCTTTAAAGAAATATTATTATATGGTTGTGGCTTAAAATATAAGGTGCGGATCAAACCCCGATTTTATAAATGATTTAGATTTTTGATTTAACCCCCGATATAGATTTTTTTTAAAGAAAATTAATTTAGATTTTTGATTTAAATTTGATATTTGAGCAAATAAGTATTTAATTTGATAATAATCATATATATGATTATGTTGTTAAATTATTAATATTTTAAGTTGTATTTATTTTGGAACTATATTTTAAAATAATTTAGCAACTAAATTATAATTATTATATTATACCATAAAATCGGAAACGACGAATCACAAAAAATGCGTGCGGAATCTCCATCGGAGGCTTTCCTCAACCATTCCTCATAAAATTCCGGGATTTTTTTGATGGAAATCTGGGCACCTACTGCGTCTCTCACGAATCTGCAGCCAGCACATCTTCGATTCCCTTTTGAGCTGTAGAAACGGGCAGTTGCAAAAAGTCCAAAATTTCCGGGAATTTTTGCAAGAACGGATTCCCACACGTTACGTTGCGAATTTTCTTTCGAAAATTCCCGGAATTTGTTTACTTTTGAGATGAGAAATTCCAGGAATTTCTTTAGTTTTTGAAAAGCATCTTATTTTCAATTCCTTCAGAAAATTCTTGGAATTTTCTTCCCCCTTCATAAATACATCTTCCCTTCATAAATACACCTTCCCCTTCATAAATACATCTTCCCCTTCATAAGTACATCTTCGAATACATCTTCACCTTCATAGATACAACTTTCCTTCATAAATGTAATTCGCTACGTCCAACCTTTTAAAAAGGAAGGAAAGGAAAGGAAGGAAGACAA
>DF240786.1:0-40996 GCA_000507305.1 Breviolum minutum Mf 1.05b.01
GGGGGGGGTATATAAAACCCCACAACTACCAGGCCACTGAAACTGCTTGCAGCAATGGACGAGCGGCTTGGAGGTGCTGGGTCAAATCATTCATAGCTTTAAGAATGATGATCCATGAAGATTCTGACCAAGATGTTGTCATATGTTGTCAATATTATACTATATTATGACGTATTTTCAATGAAGAACGGAGGAGGTTATAAGTTATATTAAGTTACAATTACGTTTGTATATCTATATGCTTCCCTCTCTCTCTATATATACATATATTTGTTTATTTGTTTATTGATGCTGCATGATTATAGCCCATAGCCAATGTTTGCATGTTCCAGTCTTCCAGTTTGTGCGGTAGTTTGTGTTGATCGAATGGGGGGCCAGGCTGCAAAGTAATGAGTGAAAAATTCGATGCACAGCTTCTGCCTTTGTGAGCAGAAAATTCGATGGCTTCAAATCCATCAAGTGCCTGGCTGGCTGTTGAAGCTTCCATGTCATTAAAACTTGTCATCAGCGAAAAAAAAAAGTGTCCTTTGAGGGTCTTCAAATGTCATGAGAAAACACTTCAAAGATTCAAAGATTCAATATGATTCTCAACCGTGTTGAATTGGTCAGAGCGGTGGATTTGGGCGTTGAGGACCATTTGTTTTTGCATCAGATGATGGTCTTCAGTAGGGCCCTTGAAAGGGCGATGATTGTTTAGCTCGCGGTGCTCTCTTCTGGGAGATGCTACGATGAAGTATTTTCGGAGACGGATTATGCACTGATGGACCATGTGTCGTTACCCTCTTGATTTTGTGCCCTACCGTTGATGGACAGAATCCTGCTAGCTAGTTGATTTGATTTTGATGTCGAGAACTGTATTTGTAGGCACGTCATATAAATGTCTCAAAGTTTTTGCTTGTTTTTCTATCATGTAAACATTTCTATACCGGATTGCCTAAAAGTTCCCTTCCGGTCCGGTCTTGATTTGGTAAACCCATAAGACAAGAAAGGTCGTATTCAATTCATGTTCACTATGTTCAACAAACACCGCGAGCAGTCGAAAGGCATCAACTCGGCCAAGGGTGGGTGAACATGAAACCCTACACTGTGACGAGAATTTTGGATGGAAGATTGAATCGACAACTAGGTCCTAGGTGGTGGTTTCAAACATTCTTTATTTTCACCCCTACTTTTAGGAACATGATCCAATTTGACCAATATTTTTGAATTTGGTTGAAACCACTATCCAGACCATGGTTAGAGTTTCTGATAGGTTTATTGACACCGTGGAGTGGTATGACCAATGGCTGGACATCATAAGATACTGTACTTTAAAGAGGCACTGCTGTTTTGCGAGCGGTTGGACAAAGCCACTTGGAACATTGGTTGTACACTGAACATTGTTCTGATTTACTACTTACAATTTCAATTCATACTTTTGTGATTAAATTCAATTTTTGTAGGGGCTCTGTTTGTCTTTAAAGCCCCGAATCAAAAGCATGATTGCAATTACGGCAATCCCATGGATGGTCTCAGATCACATCACCCTTGCATCTTTCCGACGCTGGGGGAGCTGGCGGTCGTGAGTTGCGGAGTTGGAGCAAAACACCGATGTCATGACGGTTCTGCTGTTGGACAGCTATTTCAGTGAAGTTCACATCGACCAACTACAGCTGCAGCAATTTGTATGACATATGACATATGAAAAATATGATAATGTGTATGTATTTATATATATATATACATTATATAGTTTCACTAATAACCCCTCCTCTCCCCCATAGCTAGAAGGTCCCCTCCCTTGACACTCCCAATTAAAGAGACTCATGAAGTAAAAGCTCCATTAGAGATCTCTAGGGCCAGGAATATGTATAAAATATAAAAAGATGATGAAAGGGAGATGAAGGGAAAATCCTATTGCTCAATTTGAAAATGGTAACACACCCCCGAAATATCGGGCTGTCTAATTGGGGAGTTCGGCACAGTTCCCACCACAGAGAAAAACCATCAACAATAGTAAAAATGACCACCCCCCAACTGCGGCTGTGCAGATTTGCAACTCCCAAGTTTTTTGCTGTGACAATTATCAACACGTCCGATGCAAGTCACAGTTCAATAGACTCACCGGAACCCCCAGCCTTGGCACCTCCGCAATGCTACTTTTCCCGGAAAATAGAGCCTTATTAAGGCTTCCTTTAAGAGATCATGGTGGTAAACAGTCCTTTAATAAGGCCTTATTTGTTGGGGTGTGGCATTTGGGACCTCCCCACAGGTCAGCTCCTAGATGTAGCCGCATAGCCGCTTCTCATGCACCTTTATGGCTCAGCTCCCCGAGATCGAACTGGGAAAAATCATCCGGATCTGAAGGGCGAAACACGAAACATATCCTTCAACGCAGTTGAAGGAACTTGACTTTTGCTACCTAGTCCACTTTGACTGAACTGAAAATTGCTCTTCATATCTACTTTCACCTAGTTTTTGTCTTTTTTTCAGGAATTGGATTAAAGACAGATCTTGAAAAGAAATAAAGCTTCCAACAAAAGCACAAGCCTCCAACAAACACATCACCCAAACTTATCCATAACATAACTTCTCCATAACTTCATGGCTGGCCATGATCTTCAAAACCGCAAGCTGCTGGTGGTTTTTGGCCATTGATATTCTGGTATGCCAAGGGATTCAGGTAGAAGAGGTGCCAATACTGTGCCTGCCATGCAGCCATGCAGCAAATGAAAATAATCATCCCAAATAAATTTGTTGCAGGAAGAATTGGATAGTGTAATATGTGATTCCATTTTTTTTGATTTAGTTGAGGTGCAATTTAAGTAACATCTAGTATTCTATTCTTTATTATTTCAATTCATATTAGCATCCCTTTTTATTCGTTGAATCCCACATCCCAGCCGCAGTTGTTTGGAATGTTCAAAGCATCCTTCTCAATACGTCTTTTAGGCCCCAGGCCTTGGTATCCCTACATCATCCCCACATTCCCCAGACTTTTTTTGCTTCCAAAAACCCACCCACCCCGTTATTGGGACGGCGGTTAAGTTACCAGGCAGATCGATCGCTGCAAAAATTGAAATTGTTGCAGCGCCTCGGAAGTTGATGAGAGACACACGTGCCAGGGAAGGGCAGAGAAAGAGCGATTTACACTTCCCTGAAATTAGCATATCCCCTGAAAGTAGGCCTTCCAAAAAGGAAACTAGTCTTCCAACCATCCATTTTCAGGTGCGAGCTGTTAGTTTCAGGGAGGGTAAATTAGTTCGTTTTTTTTGAGAGTTGCAACCCCCTGAAAACTAACATTTGGAACCCAAGAATGGGTGGTTTGGGTCTATGTTTCTCCTTTTCCTTTTGGGCGTACGTTCAGGTTCCAGCCGTTCGTTTTTTTTGGGGGGGTAGAGTCAAATTCTGAAAAAAACCCGAGGATAAAGATTTTGGCCAACTTTGTCAGTTTGTATCTTTTTAGGACTCGGAATTGCTTAGCACATTTGGCCTAGGTTTTGGGGATATTTTTTGATTGGAACTGAGGATGATGATGATGATGATGATGATGATGATGATGATGATGAAGAACATGAACATGAACATGAACATGAACATGAACAATTTCCAACTATCAAACCAGCCTTCAGTTTTGCGCGCTGACAGTGTTTGGGTAACTTGATGTTTGCCAAAGTAACAAAGCAGTGAGTCGGCAGTTGGCAGTCAAATTATCCGAGCTGCGATGATCACTGGCTGATGTTTAGGTGGAACCTTCATCATGAATGCTTCCTGCGCTGCAATGAGTCAGTTTCTGCGCTGCACTGCGACGAGCACTACCCTTTCTGCAGCAGGAGCCAGAGCCATCATAAAAAAACGAAGCAACAACTTACGATGTTCAAAGTGTTGAGGGGCAGATCAAAGGCATCAAAGGCAAGGATGTGTATTTAAAACTGCACAAAAACAAACGGGGAAAAATCATTGAAGAAAAAAACAGTGAGTTGAGTGTTTTTTCCTCCAGGTGAACATGTGATTGTCTTACCAAAGGGTAGATTCAGATGGGGTGAGACTTGACAGATCTCGTTTAGCCGCTGGAAAAAGCGGGTGGAAGTGGTTCATCCCAAAACGCAGCTTGTTTAACTGGAATCTGGCTTGGTTTTAATCAATCTCATCTAGGTGGTGATTTCATACATTTTTTACTTTTACCCCCTGGGGAAATGATGCAGTTTGCCTTGCGCATCTTTTTCAGATGGGTTGGTGAAAAACCACCAATTAGAAAACCCCTTTTTCCACTGAACTGAACCATGATCATGGGAGCAAAAATTTCCCGCCAACTGCACTTGGAGTATCATCCCAGTTAGTAAGTAATTACTGACCCTAATTTAGAAGCCATGGAAAGGCCATTTGGACGGGGTCCAAGAACCCCAGTTACGGGACGAAAACTCACCATCGTCATTAACCACTTACGGCCGTCCTGGGACGATCCTCCAAGTAGGGCCATAGATTCATCCCAAATGGGTGAAGAAAAATACATTTCAAGATTTGGATCTGTTTTTTCTTTTTTTTGTCTTTTGATGTTATTAGACAATGTATGGGTGTTTCCAAAAATAGTGGTACCCCAAAATGGATGGTTTATAATGGAAAACCCTATAAAAATGGATGATTTGGGGGTACCACTATTGTTGGAAACACCCATATTGACTTGACCTTTCCTTTTTACTTGACCAACTTTCCGCCGCCTGCAGGAATGCTACTTTGTTGTTGCAACAGCTTTTGGCAAACGTGGACTTTGCTGGTTTGGAGCAGTTGTCTGATCCAACGTTCTACGATCAACTGGCAACTGGGATGGGATCCAATGGAGTGGGAGTTAAACCTGCTTCCCTTAATAGGTGGGTAGGTAGCATATTAATCACCCAATTAGCAGTATATATATATATATATCACTTGGGTGATTATATATCACCGATCCCACCTATAGATTAAATCTTTTGTGTGTGTTTGTTTTTTGCCGCCTAGTGTTTTAACGACATGTAATCCCTTCACCCCAAACCACAAAGGACAAAAAAGCAAGAACATCAAGAACAACAGGAAGGGTCCCAACAGCCACACCCACAACAGCACCAACAACGCCATTCCCAACGTACCGTCACGGGGGGATGAGGGGTAAACACCGGGGTNGCCGCCTAGTGTTTTAACGACATGTAATCCCTTCACCCCAAACCACAAAGGACAAAAAGCAAGAACATCAAGAACAACAGGAAGGGTCCCAACAGCCACACCCACAACAGCACCAACAACGCCATTCCCAACGTACCGTCACGGGGGGATGAGGGGTAAACACCGGGGTGAACGCATCCACCGTTGGAATCCTCGGAACGACCGAACGTCGGAGGATTCCAACCTGGGGCACATTGAGCATTTGTGCGGTGGCGCGCGGGGTTCCTTGGTCACGGGAGTGAAAAATGCATGTGGGGTTTGGTGATCCCATTTGAGGAACTTTTTGTCTTTTTTTTTTTTCGTACGCCCTAGATGGATATGTTTTGAAAGAAATGAATATTTTGACATTTCTTTTGTTTGCCATCGGAAAAATGGACATTGGAACAGGTGAAGTACAAGAACATGTATTGAAATATATTGAAAACCATGGTTACATTCGTACTTAGAGTGTTTTTGGGTTAAAAAGGGTTTCTCAAAATTTGTCAGACATAGGAAGTTACTCGGGAGATGAATGATGTCATTCTACATCATGAGATGGTATATCCTTCCATCATCACCTTCATCTTTATTGGCTACGGGAGTTTTCATACCATCCTTTCTGGTGGTCGCCCACGTGGAGATTCGCGAGGTTTGAACACGTATCCCGTGGACCATGCAGGCCTCATCTTCGACCAACGGCGTTGGAAAATCAAGATGGATGAAAATGGTGAAGACCTCCGAATCAGTGGATGCATGGACAAGGTGAACCAGTCCGCTAAGGAGCAGAAATCAGAAATTTAATGGCAGAAGATCCAATCAACCAAAAGGTGATTCAATCAATCCACACAATCCAAAACAATGGTGATTTGATCAATCCAAGTGATTCAGCATACACCTCCGAAAACAAACATGACAATGGAAAAGCAACCATTGGGAAATGTATTTCCCATTGAAAATTGACCTTTTCCATTGCCAGTGTTAGTTTTCAGGAGTTTACTACACCCAACTTCAAAAACCATATGTGCCAGGGTCAAAACTCCTGATATTAGGCATGGTCATCCCACCATTAATAGGGAATCCTGATATATAATGGGAAAAAAAAACCGACACCATCCGCTATCAATATGGACATAGAGTTTAGTTTAGACCCCAGCATATATTCGGGAAGGTTCAGACTTATGTCCGTTGAATTTCCTGGCACCAGGAGAATGACTACCGAGCTTATCTCGGTCAAGCCTTTGTCCACAAGGACCGGTAGCGGACACCGGGACACCGGGACACAGGGATTCCTATGAGGGCTCCATGGAGGGTTGTAGCATCCTTATGAAACACAAAGATATCAAAAGGGATGGGTGAGAATATAATGATGATGTTGGAAAATAATTATTATATACTAACATATATAGAGTTGTTGATGATTACATCGTTGGATGCTGGAAAAGGATGATTATATTATATGATTATGTGATTAACTAATTATGAGTATGTATATATGTATATATTATATACATATATACATATACATATATATATATATACACGTATATATATACATCTATTGTATATATTGCAATCTCAGATCATCCCCATACTTTTTGTTGGGTCAAATCATGACATGATTTGACGTCAACGGATTTCTAGTTTGGTAAGGAAATCCTTCAGGATTGTGAAGTACAATATAGTTCACCCCAAAGAATTCATTATAGACGTATAAGTATTCTTGTCAGCTGTGAGATGCATACATTCACGCAAGTTCATAGATTTCCATAGAACTTCATACAAGTTCTATACATCTCCACATACTGTACATATTTTGTAGATAGTAATACTAATGTTACTAATACTAACCGCTACTAGCTAGACAGAAATGTGTCAGAAGAACTATCTTCCACCATCCATTCATGTTCATCCATTTTCCAGAAAAAAACGGTTGGCTTTTTGGAGGGTCTGGAACCGTGGGAACAAGCTCAAGCTGCGATGATGTAGGAGACAGGCCTAGAACTGATTGTTTTGGTGGCTCACTATCCACATGAAGCAAAGTACCAGGCGAAGTTGCTGGGAAAAAACACAAGGGTTGGACAAGGCACAAAAATCTCGTTGAGTGGTTGATTTTGAAAGCATATTATTCATATTTATATATTTGCATAGCTCAAAGTCAGAGGGACATTTTGGAGACAATTTCATCTTGAGTATTTGGATGATCCACATTGGGTTCAATCATTCTGAGCCATATTGAAATGAGATGATATTCTGAAACTTTTCTCTTCCTCGTGTTGTGGCCCGATAGATATGAATCATTTTCTTCAAAACTGACAGCAAAGCAACCACAAAAAAAATTCGGGAGACATTGTGTGGTTTTTCCTACAAAATCACACAACAACGTCCTTAGTTTTTTTTTTGCCAGCCCCAAACAACACGACCCATTTTGAGAACGGCTATTTATATAATTACACCTCGTGGCGGGATTGAGGCTTGCATGAAGATGCTGGCTGCTGATTTGGCCCAGCTAAAACACAAAGCCAAGGTAAAGGAGGTGCCCTCCGGGATGGAGGGCCCGATGACGACGGCCGGGATGACGGAGGGTGCTACGTTAGTAGTCTCAAATAAGGATATATATACTTCCCCCTTGAAAACGAAGGATATCCCCTAAAAAAAAAGGGGATTTGTTTCAATAGTAAGTTACAAGTTACATCTTCCAAGCATCAATTTTCAGGGGATATTTGTTAGCTATTGTAGGCAGAGCTATTATAAGAGTTTCAGCATCTCCCAAATCAGAGGGGTTTATTGAAAAAGTGATAGTTTTTTGGGGTCGTGCAAGTTCCGGTAGGGGTGGATTTAGTCGACATGTAAGTGCCATGTCCACATCACACATGGGTCTTCTACATCCTTGTGTGGACATGTTTGAAAATGCTACATTTCTAAAACCAAGAGCTCTAAAAGCGTTGTTTCTTCCCAATTTCTTGAAGGTAGTGGCTATCACATCAACTTTTGAAAGTTCAAAAAACCCATAGTATCCATGTATGGTATATTTAGCTACATTTATGCTACATTTACCATAAAAAAATCAACCAAATGTAGGTAAATATACCATACATGGATCCTATGGGAAACCCTTTGTGCCTCCGAGGTGTTGCTTGTGGCAGACACGAATCAACCAAGAACGAACTTTGAGATCATGCAGGATTTGAACCCTTCAGCCAGGTGCCTGGAGGATATGATTAACAAAAGTCCAAAATAACTGGAGGATTTTTAAGATTCTCCCCCAAAAAACATGATACGAATCTATAGCGACCACTAGGCTTCGGGATGGTTTCACGAAGTTTCTTTTGGCTCATTATCCACTGTCGCATCCGGGCGGCTCTTGAGCTCGGGGCGATCGGTAATTGGGGTCAACACAAGCGGCGCCCAGAACATGTAAATGTATCACCACTATATGTCACTATGTGAGCAGAACATGCACGCAATAAACTTACCAGTTCGGTGATATAACTAATGCAGCCCTCCAGTATATACAGATATTTTGTATTGTATCAACAACATGCAATCATGTATGTATATATATATATATATCGAAAAATATACAACGATATACAGTGGTTCTCAGAATTTTCCGGTACACCCCCCTCACCCCTTAACATTGCAAACTTGCCAGGTGCAACAATCATAGGTGTAATATTCCATTTATTACTTACATCTATCATGTAATGTATATACGAATATATGTATATACAGAATTCAACCAATAGTCAGTGAACTGGTGTCTCATGTTGCTGGTGTACTGTTCTAGGCATTTCCATAAGTCAAAATTCACCGCCAGCCTAAATGGATGAATGCGGGAGAACCCAAACCGGTTGGAAAACGCTGGATTTTAATTATGGCAATTTTGATGCAATTTACATCCATAATAAAACATGATCATCAATCCCATGGTTTCCAATCTTGAAATATCTTGAAGGTTTTTGGAATGTTAGATATGATGATAAGTGATGACAACTGATGATAAACTGATCATAAGTGATCATTTCGTTCCAACCATTTTTTTTGTCTCAAACTGAGATCCATCCAACCCACAACTCACTTTGCGAACACCACCGTTTTTTGCCACCGCCATTGGATTTTTCAGCCAGGAATGTTGTGGGTAGCGATCCGCATCTCACCTGCTGCTATCCGGCCTATTTGTATCCGTATGACCGCATCATCTTAAGCCAAAGTCAGTTAAATGCGACATCCCAAAAAACAACGCTGCCCTTCGGCAATGAAAGTATGCATCGTATACCTGACACTTGGTTTTTCGAAAGGACTTGTGCGTGGAAAATGTTTTATTTGCACCCCAAAAAGGAGTTTGCTTCATCTACCACCGTGGTATGTCACCTATGTTAACCTTTCTCACCAAGTAGGGAAGGCTTTCTCTACTTTTTTCAATAAAAGAATCTGCCATTTTTTCGCAAAAGATACAGCCGCAGCCAGATCCAACATCCAGAAATGGTTTTTTTTGGGAGGAACCTCCGTGTCTCATCCAATGTCCCATGTCCCATAGGAATCTCCAAACTTCCAGGGGTCCATTTTCAGGGGCTACACACCCGAAGTTTAACATAGCCCCTGAAAAATGGTGGTTGGAAGACTACTTTCCTATTGGGAAGGTAACTTTTCAGGGGCTTTGTTAAACTTCGGGAGGGTATGTTAATGTTAGTTTCAGGGAGGGAGGGTACTTTTTTATTTTGCTGCAGAGTTTTTATGCTGCAGATACTTGGAACGTGAAGAATCTGAACATATGCTGATGGGTATTACACAATGTTTAAAAATGCAATGATAGACGTTTGCAACATGTTGATTTACAGGGAGTTGAACACTTGATTATTTTGTTATAACCACTTGTCACTAGAGTATGTATAGGTTATTTTGTACTGTATTCTAATGTTCTGTTCAGATGCTATGTATTAGATATTCTAGATATTTGTTTTGTCTAGGTTGTTTGAGTTTTTGTATTGCTTTTGATTGAATAGATTATAATGATACTTAAATGATCATCATTGCCTGTTTTTTTGTTGAACAAAATCAGTCATTTCTAGTTCCCTTGTAAGGGGATATTATGTTTGCTGAATCACTGAAGGGTTAATATACAAAGGCAACCGAGTTTTCCGCAACCTGGTAACCTGGATCTAACTGGTAATTCTCGGAAGCGGCCGAATTTTGTTGGACCTCCAAATGGAGGGATCAAGGTCACAAAGTTTCGAATTGAATCACCTGGCGTGTTGAGATATTTATGGGATCTTTCCCCCTATTGTTTTCCTGGGATTTTCCTCATAGTGATGTTTGCTTGTTGCCATGTTTGGATCATCCTCCAAAAAATTTCCAGGATTGGGTGACCATCAACATGCACGACCCTGTGCTCTTGGAAGTTCATCTGGCACCAGCACACTCCAGTGGGGTGAGGGCCGCGCTGACGTTGATCGTCTTTTCCTGGATTTTGCTCCAGGCTGCTTAGTGACCTGTGAGGACTCTGTGTGAAGGAAAAAACATGTGTTTTGAAGGACATAAAATGATGGTGTCATGAAAACCTCAAAATCACGCGGATTGTTTGTTTTTGTGCATCAGCTTGTGGAAGAAAAGCTAAGCATAGAGAAGCTATGCAGCCATGCTTCTAAAGGGACTCTACTTTCTGCAAGTTGGGAAATCCAGGCATGGCATGTTACCAACAGACCTGTGGGGTTCCACCGTAGCTGTTACCATCCTCAAACACGTGGACCCGTCGTGGAGCCACCCTACCTGCGAAACCGGGGGTGATGAGCTTGCAGCCAGCGGTTCCCAGGTGAGGGATCGTCTTGAAAACTCCAACCATGGGATTTTTCAGGAGAAAGAGCCGTTCAACTTCGAGGGGGTTTTGGATGGTTTTGGGGTTGGGAAACGGAAAATCTCCAAGTTTTCGAAGTATGTCAAACTGTAAGATGCCAAGAAAATTCCGAATGTGCTACAACGATCAGTCTTATGTATCTTATGTGTAGGTGAGGTGTAACTCCCAGAATCAAACACACAAAGAAACATGAGATGCATGTTCAAAGAATTCAATTTAATTTTCGAAGATATATCAGTACATGACATTTAATTCATAGTGATTAGATATTACAACATGATATTTACCACCATTATTTTTTGTGTGGTTCTCCCAGCTGATTCAGGCAGGTTTCTGTTCAAAGCCCGCCGCAGTGGCAAAGCCCGCAGCAATGGCAGGCCACCGGGGTGCGGTGCGGTCACTCCTTCCCTTGGTGGTACGATGAGTTTACCTTTTTTTGGGGGTGATATGACAAGGTGTTTGTTTTCTAGAGTGTAACAACCAATTCATGTTGAGTTTAATGTGCAGTATATAATGATTACAATCACACATATTTAGATACATCTCATGTGTCAGTACCTTTGATCACATATATGAGCAACCGCCTTTATTTGGAAAAGAAAGGAATAGCTTGTGGATGGAAACTTTTTTTTTTCAAATCCACCGTGCCTATGGGAACGAGGTAGGGGGTAACCCAAAAACGAGGTAGTAAGTAACAACATGTCAGTGATTTGGACTTTTGAGACGGTTGGTGCTGCTTTGCAGTTTTTAGTTTGGCTCGCTTTGTTGACTCTAGTCTAGCCATGTGGACTCTAGTCTAGTTGGCACGTTTCTATTCATGATGCCCTGAAAAAAACGAGGTCTGAAACGAGGTCAAAACGAGGTCCAAAACCTCCACACACAGCTTCCTGGTGACCATCCCTTCAGCTAGTCCGTCTTTTATCATTTTTGAGATGGCGTTTCAGTTTCTTCGCCAACGAGGTTTCTTAACATAAGGGTCATCTATCCCCATACATGTCTCGAGTATTGAGAAAAAAGACCAGCGCTGGAAAACGAGGTCACCATTTTTCCAAGAACATGCTTCAAGACTAAAAGTTAATTGAACGAGGTAGGGAGTAACCCAAACAAATGCGGCCTTTCAAATTAACTTAAATAAAAGCCGTCGCTCATATAGTACCCAATGGCACCTGCGGAAAAGCTTCAATTTTGCATTTCTTTTCATCGTTGAAATTCGGGGTGTCCAGATGTGTAATTACAGATGTATACATCATGCATGCATATCTTCTACATCTATATCTTGTATACTTATTCTGTACAGATATGCTTACCACCTCAACTCCTTGGCCCTTTTGAAAAGCAACGCGATTTTTTTCGCTCTGACAAGGTGGCTGGGGTTGGTGGGTCACCTTTGCCACAGGTGGAGGTTGGGTCAAGTCGACTTCACCATTAAATGGAGTGATCCAGGGGCCCTTACAAACGGCCGCAAATCATTAGGTCACCGGGGTGGGTTTTAGCCCCTATAATTGGTATACTGTCCTGGGAACTAACATATCCCACCTTGGGAAGTTCGAAAAAAATCATCGACTCAAAAGTGCCGGCTGGGAGGTGATATGTGATCGTTCCCTTCGGAAGGGAATGTCCATCACCACTGGGTGGGGGGGGTTAGATCCAAAACATAACATGAACCAACGTCTACCCTCCCTGAAACTAACATACAAGTTAAGTCGCACCTGAAAAAAAAAACATGAGCCCCCTGGAGGGTTCGGAGATTCCTATTCCTTGGAAAACCCATCCATTTTTAGGTGCGAAAAATGTTGATGGACGAAATCCCAAGCAACCACCTGGGATGGTTATTTTAACCCTATAAATAATGGGATAATCATTTTTTTGAGTTGAGGGGTACTTCTTACCCTTGTCGTATCCCGGCAGGAACTGGGTCCACCTCCCAAGCGGCAGACGGAGAACCTGCCACCGGGATTGCCTGGATGGGAAGACATTTTTTTCCTGTCCAAACATGGCACCTGAAATATGGCCTGCTTTGGACAAAGGGAAAATTTAGCTTAAAAAACCCCACCCAATGCTGAAAGGTTCCAAACGCGATTTTTTTTGGGTGTAGGTGATTCTTGCTGTGTATGAATGATGCGGTTATAGATCATTTGTTGATACTTTCACTACAGAATGAGGAGAAATTTGTGATCCATACACATGTGAGGGTGGACTTCAAAAGGTCTTTTTTCTTTATTTTCTCGTTGTGTACATGCATCACATATCATAGTATCATATTGATTGTTAACATCTTGTGATTTGGAAGCTATGCTATGTTAGGCAACCCTTGAGAAACGATCCAGCTAACGTTGCCAAATTTGTTGGTTTTGCAGTTTTTTTCTTCTTAGAAGGTATATGAAGATATTTACATACATAAATTTATATGTGTATATATATATATTCAATGTGTGTATATATATATACATATATGTACATTCATTTGCACAGATTCGCATCTTTAAAATCAGTTCTCTTAAAGTTGTGACATCCGAGGAAATTGCACCAGGATCGGGCTGAATCCGTGCTTAGGCCAACTCCTGCTTCCATTGAAAACCAGAAGCAGGCTTATGTCAAGATCTCAGCAAATCCTCCACCGAAAATTTAAGATATTCCTTGAAAAATGATGGTTGGAAGATTATTTTCCTATACAAATGGTACCTTTTTGGGTGAGATGTAAATTCGTTGGGGGGGGGGGGGGTATCCAAACCATTTTTTTTAATCGTTTCTTTGTTGAAAAGACCCAGCTTCAAATTTATTTTCTTTAAGCGAGAAGACTGAGTCACAGACATGTTCCAGGTCTTCAAAGATCCCAGAGTTGTTTTTTGTTGAGCACCACAAATTACACTTCTACTCCTCCTTGGCAGTATTGAAGTAAATGATTGAAGCCATGCCAAAAAACTCGGTGGACTCATCCAATACTTCTTCATTGATGGCTTAGGTTTAGGGCATGAAAACTTGAACGATTGACCGCTTTCCCTGTTTTTTTGTTGTTTGGGGATTCTGACACTAAAGGTGTTTTTTTTGTGGAAGATGTCTGTTCACATCCGTTTGATGTACCAATTATGGGTTCGTTGCTTCAAGTTGCTTTCCTGTTTCAGTTATAATGTTATAGGTCATGGTAGATTTTGTCTAAATGAATTGGGATTCCTGTAGGCTGCACCCCATCCATTCATAACAATTCACCTTTGTTTTGAGGCCAAAGCTTTAGAGCAGCAGTTGGAAACCGGTGCCCGTACCATCGAAGATCAAAAGAGTTGGATACCCCAGGAGATTTACCCAAGCAATCGCCGCTCATGACCTTGGTCAACTTGGTCCGAGATGTTCCGCTTGCCGGTGTAGTTTACTTTATTTTATTTTATTTGTATATAAGCAGTTTGTGTGATTTTTTGGTGGATGTTCTGGATCCATGATTTTCAATAAAAAGAAAAGTTTTCAAAAATGATTGCATACACCTTCACCGTGGATGTTTTTGTTCAAGGAAACATCCAAGATACGCGTTTCGTACCCAACCCCCCAACCACCCGTGCCGTGTCTCAGATCAAGCCTTAGAGATTTTGCGGAATGCGGCAGAAGAGAAGAAGATGAAGCGCCTGGGATGGAAGGAAAAACCCTTTGCAGGAATCCAGCTTTTTTTGCCCCAAAAGGAAACTGATTGAAAAACCAACCCCAGGTGTTTTTTTTTGCGGTGCAAACTGTTAGTTTTAGGGAGGGTATGGATTGAGTGATGAAGTGATGATCCTCATGTTTTCGGAGGGCTGTTCGAGGGGTTAGGATGACTCGGGAGCTTTTTTGGGGTGAAGGGAAAAAGCAGCATTGCACAGTAAAAGGTTGCATTATATGTGCAATTTTCAATCGGTGCAGGACTGTGTCAATCTATGTGTCATGTGGTCAAAGACAGCCAGTCAATTGATGTATATTTTATGATATTTATATATATATATACACACATGGAAAAGGGTTTATATAAAATATATGTTTTTATACACTTTTTTGGCACAGCAAACATCTCTGGTGATCTCTCAGTCCGCCATTGTCTCTTTCCGCTAAGGTTTGCCATGGATGCGGAAGCAAAGCTGTTGCAGGAGGACCCATGATTTCGGTCCGTTTGCTCGTGGGCGGTTGGTTGGTTGGGCTCCACTTTTTCCCGGGTTTCAACACATGGAAAATGGGGGAACGTTTCACTTCAGAGTTTTTTGGAACATCCCCGGTGTTTTCTTTGGGTTCCAAATTTTGATTTTGGTTGAAACTGCTGAACTCAGCCTACAAAACCCGCTGGGTTTTTGAATGGATCTTCGGATCTTCGTATCACCCAGGACAATCACAGCAGTATTTTCAAGACTAATTTGCCACCGCGAAGTCGTTGAAGAGTCGACTGTTGTGTTTTGATTTAATATACACCCCCGAAATTTTAACAATGGGAACCTGAAAATAATGGTGAAACCAAATGGACTTTCCTTTTCAAAAAGGGACTTATTTTCAGGTTCCCATGGTTCAATTTCGGAGGTTCAAATTTTGTATTCCAATTTTTCTCCGACTTTTTTTTAATCGCAGCTTAAACTGCCACACTCCTTGATCCAGTTTTTCCCAGTACTTTTTCGGTGTGTGCCCACCGTGCCCACCTTTCAGCCCATAAGAGTCCAAGGTTTCATACGGCCGAGTTCGGGTGCATTTTGACGAAGGGTTCCCCCGTGATTTTTGAGGAGTTTGATTTGGACGAACAAACTCATGCGCAGATCTTACAACTGCAACAGGCCGGTGGCAGAAAAAGGAAATGATAAGGATATGAACTCTGGCAGGAGATCTCTAAAATTGTCCTGCAGGCATTGCTCAAAAATAGGAGACAGTTCTAGTGTTCCAGTAGCTTGATTTTTCTCCGTCACCAGTGGCTACCTGCCTTTTCTGTTTTTTGTTTCTTTGTGTAAACAGGCAGCCTTTGCGCAGAAGGCTCAACTGGAACACCAGGTGCAGCGCGCTTTTGGATGTTGGAATGGCAGATGTTGGTTGCAAGTTGCCGGCGGTGTTATTTTCAATGGTGGATGATATGTAGATCATATGGAACCTGCCTTAGGCCACCAACAAAAAATAGTTTGTTCTATGTTTCGTTTGGATTCCCCACAAACCTTAATTGTACACTGGTACCAAGGGTGGGGGCAGGACCCAAATTGAATCTTTTAGGCTTTGAAAGAAACACCACGCATTGGTTGCTTCAAGTCATACAAGTCATTAGGTGTTGTTGTTTGCCTGCTGTTTTATGGCGATTTCAAATCAGCTGGGGTTTTCCTTAAAGGATCGGAGTCCTATTCTTCGCAACTGGTGACCTTTAAAGCTCGCCAGCTTCATGCTTTCATGTCAGCCAGGCGAGTCAACTCATCATGGAGTACAAGCAGCGATCTATGCAAGAGGTTGGGGGTTCCTGGTAGCCCAGTGGGTCAATGAAAATTCTGATTTCCCTATGTAAAATGTAAAACGACTCTTGATGGTTCAGGAAAACCGCCGAAGCAAATTGAGGAATATATTAGGTGTAAGACACCTCCAATTTGGAAGCTCTGGAAGATGATTTTTTCCTTGTCAAGGTATCAGTACTAAGGTAGATGAATGAAGGGAGTGTAACCACCAAAGGGATAGAAATGCAGGAACAAAGCATTGGCAGCATTGGGTAGTGCACTGGCGCTTGTATCAGTTGATGCGTGGTTTGTAGATCTCTCGTCCAGTTGAACCAATATGACGAAGCACCGAAGTACTAAAGCCTTTTTGGTGGATGAGATATATCGTACCAAGTGGTGCGGCATTTTGTCCATCACTGGTATTCCCCTTTGTTAATGTTAAACATGTTAAACTCATATTAGGCGATGGACGATTCCCACAAAAAGTCTACCAAGTGTTTTTCCTTATTGAAAATGGTGGTGGTTTCCTCGGTTTGTGAAAATTCGGAGGGTGTTATACCCCGTGGTTTTGGGGGAATCGATCTCAGATTGAGGTTGGCGTTGGCGGAATAGTGTAGGATTTGCTGCAGAGTGGCATAATTCATATGAATGAGGACCAAAGATCCCAACATCATTTAAAAAAAAGAGGTACAAGAACTAGATCTGGAAGTTTCTTAGAATCCAAAGATATCAACTAAAGAAAATACCAAAACTAATCCATGGTCTTTAAAGATCATCGACGGTGCGACCTTGAACCGGAGCCCCTTTGAGTGGGTGGTTGTGTACCTTCCTGGTGGTTCCTCCGATCGCCCGATTTGCCGCAGCAAATGCAGCATCGACTTTATGAACAAAAAGTGAGACAACATGATTTGCGTGCTGCACTCAGCGATTCCAAATGGGAAGAGATATGAGACGTTTGAGAAACAAGTCAAGACTTTAAGGTGCGCTTTTCGAAAGCCATGGGGAGTACAGACGTTTGAAATCTTCAGAGCAAGAAATATATACACAGGGTGTGGTGCTCTTGATTTATCCAAGTTCAAAGAAACCGAACAGAGTCATGGAATCTTCGGGTGATCGTCTCGTCACACAAAAACCAAGGCGAAAAGATGCACAAAAAGATTCAAGATGTTCAGTCACAACCGGCTTGTATTTTTTCTCGTTGGGAGTTGGTAGTCGAAATCCGAGCCTTGCAATAATCTAAGACACCCTGCTATATATATACCTGGTGCAGCTTAAACCTGCTTTTTTTTGGGTGGAAATCTAAAAACCGGGTTTTTTCCGTAATTTGGAAAAAAACCTGGTTTTTTCAAAAAAAACCTGGTTTTTTTGATTTCCACCGAAAAGGGCAAATATATCATGAATTCAATGACTCTGGTGCATATATGTAAGGACATCAACATTCCTTATCCACCTCATACTGGGTCACTTGCTGTTTCTTTTGGAAAAGTATTGTGCTCGAGTGGTTTCCCAGCACTGGTTGTGATGATATTTAGGGGGCAACCAACTAACTTACAAGGAAGACATAGAATTGAACACTGTATTTTGATGTTACGATTCCCCAGGGATGACCACTTTCAGAACTGAAGGTACAGTAAAGCCAATAAAAATTCCTCAAACGAGAAAATGCCTTTCATCAATAAGAACATATTAAAAACATCCAGTGAAACCCCAAGACTATGATTGCAAGATACCGATAGATTCCCCAGTAAGAGTTGGTATCCACTAAAACCGAAAGTTTTTGGGGCCTGCTATGGATCGACGTTGGAAAAAACGACTTCTAAATGGACTAAGATCGGTTTATGTTCACTATTAGTGATTTTTACCCCGTAATTTGCGGTAATTGGGAAAAACCTGGTTTTTGCTTGCTTTTACCAGGTTTTTTTTTGGTTTTACCCGTAAATTTTTATGGGTAAAACGTAACCCGTAATTTAGCCGTAATTTACCCATAAAATGCCGTAATTTACCCATAAAATTTTATGGGTAAAAACGACAAAAACCAGGTTTTTTTTTGATATAGAATTATATGACTCTAAGATGAAATTTATTGGGTCTGAGTGGGTTTAGTGTAGATCCAACGGTTATTGTATTAGATGTTTGGCCTCTTATCAATTTTCTGGGTCGAGCTTCAAATTCGGCAACTGTCACGTTGTAATAACAACGACGGCCGATGGCATATGATAACTCAAATTAGAACAGTAGTGAAGGAGCTGCTCTAGGGGAAAAGGAATGGAAAGGCATGCGATCTAGGCTTTTGTCTTTTGGATTGGAGGTTGGATGATTCATGTCATGTCTACATAGTGGCAACTTCTCAGCTATCATGTTTTTTGCCTTTAGGTGCATAGCTGCACATATGCAAGACACTTTCAGCATTCTTGAAGTGAAAAAAAACATTGCTTGATTCTTGGGTTTGGTTAATTGGAAGGTGGAAGCCCTAAGTGTATTGACTTTTGAACATCTTCAACTATGTCAATTCATGGGATCATCGTCTTTGAAATCCATGAATTCGGAAAAACCGGGTTTTTTGAAAAAAACCTGGTTTTTTCCGTAACGCCAAAAAAAAGAAGGTTTTGGAGGCTGTAGGTATATATATATATATTTATATAGATATCACACACACACACATTTGTTTCAGCTTGATGTCCGCAAATGTATGAAACGTGTCATTTTTAAAGGCCTATATATATAGTTATAACTTATAACCCATAGAATGTATAGATCATATGATATAAATACGTATACATACATTTTACAACTCTCTTGAAGGTTTCATCATATTATAGATACATGTTTCTTGACTTTGTATAATGATGTTTGTTCGCGTTTGTTGCGTTAAAACTCCGGGGCACCGCCAGGAAGAAGGGCGCCAATGCCCCACCCATGCCAACGCCTCCCATGGCGATGAATGCTATGGCGATGACGCCCCCGACGGTCAGGGAGCCTGCCTACCGTGGTTTACGGGAGCCGTAGCCCATGGGTGATAGCTGGTTGGTGGAATGGTTTGTTCGTTGCGACTTTTTGGGGCTTAGAAGTTTAGCTCCTAAATCATTTACATGGAAAAAAGAAACATCAGGAAAGCTCACGAAAATTTCATGGACCCCTTTCAAATGGAGCTGGAAAAGGAGATCAGGAAATGACTTTGCAAAAAGTCAGGTTCCTGATGCCCACTTTTAGATCTTTTAGCAGTTTCGAGGAAAGAACATGAACATTACGGCCTCTTTTTTGGGTCACCCAACTTCTCAATTAAACAGCAATTAGTAACTATAGGGCTATTCAATCGGTGTTGGTTTATTGAAGGCATCATGGATGGACAAAACCTTGCTGCTTGAAATCATCCCGGTTGCAGCACCCGATTTTGTTGGATGGACTCCCAGAGGTGATGATGCAAAAGTCTTATGAGGCTGCACTATGTTTACTGTCTGGTGGTTTCAAGGATTTTTTATGTTCACCCCTATTTGGGGAAGATTCCAATTTTAACTAATATTTTTCAAAGGGGTTGAAACCTCCAACTAGTTTATCTATCTGAAGTCAATTGATATAAGGCACAGCTTCAGATTTCATCTCCAGGCAATCAGATGAATGGAGAGTATAGAATCATAGAACATGATTTGAGCTAGAAATCATTGGTCACACCACTTGGCCTGCAAAAGTCATGATGGTGTTTGCCCATTGGGCCTCATTCTTGACATCGGATGAGTGGAAACACCATGGAGCTATATATATACATGGAAATACCACGTATTCCAAACCGCAAACGAACTACACATTTGCAACCTGTCACTCATGAACGATGTTGAAGATTCTTCAGGACTTTGGGCAGCACCCAACAATGTACTGACGGACGCGGGGCGGCCAAGAGCCACAGAAAAAGTGAGGAGTATTCAAAACGTAGATTTGTATGTAGCAATTGAGATATATACCAAATGTCACCATGAGGTTGAAGGCGCTGCCAGTAGTGTCAGCTAGGTGGTGGTTTCAAGTGTGTTTCTTTTCCCTTTAAAAGGAAAGATTTCCCCATTTGACTGACATATTGAAAACGACCACCTATTATTCAAGATGAGTTCGCAGATGTCCGATACTTCGAAAATACACATCCCTGTCTCCCTCACTATGAATATGTTTTTTTTAATTTGGATGTAATAAATACCTAGGTGGTGGTTTCAAATATTTCGTATTTTCATCCCTATTCGGGGAGACCGTCTATGGGCTAAAAACCCACGCTGAGGCTGTGACTTCCCAACAGTGGGCCTCATTCGTTTAGTGATAGCGGCTGAGGACACTGGCCAACGAGATCAGACATGACAGAAGCAGTTGATGTGTGTTGTTTTTTTATTGGTTGCAGGTTGTTTGTTTTTTTTTGCAAGTCTACAAAAAGATTTCAGAGGTAAATTAACATTAACTTCAACTACCATTGCAAGAAATCCAATAGCAAAATCCAAGCGGTGGATAATCGGCACATCTTTTCTGAGGGTTGATAGGTCTGACGGCAGTGGGCTGTTTCGCAGTGGTTGGATCCCGGTCCGATACGTTGGGGGTGCTCCCAATGGCAATGACTTAGTTGTACCATAGGCAAATGCAATGTTGGGGAAACAGGTTACCGGGAGATTGTTGGGGAGAGCTGAAGGTGACATTGGCAGCTGGTGGTATAGGCAACTAAACATGTATACATACATCTACATCCATCTACATGCATCTACATCTACATACATGTACACTATTTCTAGTACATGAAACGTATTGAAAAACACTTGAGGCAAGGCTGGTTGTTAATGAAAGTCTTTGGTCAATCCTGTCAATCCAAAAGGGAACCTTTTAAGGACTGGAACACTGATGAGACCAACTTAGTTACTCTAAGGACTACCATTTTCTACAGTAATCTCTAAGATGCTGCAAATCAACGCCAGTAATGAGACCAGATTTTGAAGCCATTGCACTGAAAAGACTAGAGAGAAACATGTCTTCAGTAAATGGATGTTTCCGAAAATAGTGGTACCCCCCAATCAAGTTTTCCATTACAAACCATCCATTTTGGGGTACCACTATTTTTGGAAACACCCACATCAGCACATGTTTTTTTTTCCCGTTGAAAACGAAAGCTTTGGTTCAAACAAAGGCTTGGCCGTTCACCAGCAGACATGCAGCAGCAACTACACGAGCTTTGCTCACAGAAATGCTAGCCCATTCATAGATGTTGTGGCATCCAAAATAAACCAATGCCAACAATAACCTCTTACCCACTTTGCGACATGAACAAGTCAACAAAGAAGAGGCAATGAATGTTTTTTGTGGTATTGGCCCGATTCACTCAGCATATGCAACCAGATCATTTGCCACTCATGACCTAGCCGAACTTAATTTAATTGGTCACAGCGATTCTAAGAAAGGTGAACCATTCGACTTAACATGACTTTACCCTGGAAACAATTCAGTGATACGCATGTACAGCAAAAAAAATCGCACCACTTTTAAGTTGGGTCTCAGAGTATTTCGAAAATTCATATCAATTTCAATTTTTTTAGGCTCACAGCATTTTTTGGGTCTTCGGTTTTTTGGGCTCGGGGCACCTTTTGTCGCTCCCGTCGGAAAAATCTTCGCCTTGATGCCGGTGCGGCAAAATGGGTGCAGCTTTGGTCGGGGGCCTTAAGGCTCCTTAAAGCACAACATGCAGGGAGCCTTAAAGCAATCGGTTTGGTTGTTTTTGTTTCCCTACTGTAGTACCATCCAGGGAATTAACATATCCCCCTGATAAGGCATATTTGAAGATGATTTTCCTTTTCCCCAGGTGGGATATGTTAATTTCCTGGAAGGTACCCTATGGTTCGGATGTTTCTTTTACAATATTGTTTTCTATGTTGTTTTTTCATAATGTGAAATTAGCAATGATTTTAATTGCGTTGTTTTTGTCCAAAATGTTGCTAATTTCTATTATCTACTAATTACCGAATATCTAGTATACGATTCATATACGCGTTATGAATATACCAATTCCACTACCAGGTGGGCCACCACTAGTTATAAATGGAGTTATAATAAGTAGGGTCATAACCACAGGCTTTCCCATTTATATCAAAGGGACATATTGGGTACCCTTCAAAGGGTACCTGATCGCAGTTCTTCCCCAAACATTAGCCCATATTGGCCGATACAACCATTATAGAATCCATTAATATAGGTGGTATATGTTGTATGTTGGTATAAGTATATGGATGTTTCCAAAAATAGGGGTACCCCAAAATGGATGGTGAAAATAATGGAAAACCCTACTAAAATTGGATGATTTGGGGGGAAAACCCACTATTTTCGGAAACATCCATATATCTCCGGTACCCTCCCAAGGGTACCCAACGTTTCCTTAAAAAAAACTGGATCCCTATGAGGCCTTTGCCCTGGGAGTGGCTCCCTACGAGGCCGTGGTGCTGCCAGCCCGGAAACTCACAGATGGGAGAATCACCTCCCCAAATGCCAACTTCCCCAGGAAATAAGGCCTGGTAACTTAACGGTTTATTAACCACCATGATCCCTTAAATTCCCATGATTGTGGAGGTTTTTGTTGAATAGAAGTCTGATGTTATGAGGTTTAGGTTACCATGAATTGAAGTAGTCAACATTAGCAACCTGCCGGGGTGTCTATATCGCTTGTGCCCTTGCTGATATACCATTGTTTGATACATCATTGACATGTTTTGACTCAATCGGAAATCTAGATATATTGCTTGAGGTCACCATGGTAAAATACGGTTTGCAACCTAGACACCTAGAGTCATGAAGTTGCTTGAGCTCACATGAATTGCTCACAGATGAAGCTGATTGTGTTCACGTTGTTCATGTCCCATGTTTCATGGTTTCATGGCTCAAGCCTTTTCGACAGCACTCCTTTTCTGCCAGAGATAGAACACATCGCATTTGCAATCATGGCTCCTACAATGAAGGCGATGAAGACCCTCCGGGGAGGGGCTACCTTTTGGTAGCGGGAATTGACCCGATACAAATATCTCCGGATGGCATTAACCCTGAGTGCCATAGACTCTTCTTGAGAATTCTGGGTAGGCGCCTGTTGATGAGGGCGTCGGCTCATTCGACTGCATGAGTTTCAACAATGGTGCTGGTGGTGCGAACCAGTGCCTTTTGTGATACTCGATTTGGATGGTGTTCGCACACTCTTGCTTTGTGAAGGTCAGCTGAAGCGTATGAGTCATCATCCTCACCTTTTGGTTCCTTCTGATCAGCTTTCATGTTTTGACGTTCGGCGATGACGTCTTGCAGTCAGTACCCTTTGTTCTGGGATGGCATATCGCAAGCACCTTCAGTGCCAGAGGTCAGGGTACGCCCTGGTGCTACCATCCCCACCCAGCTGACCAGTGTGCAGCTCTTGATGTGGCGCAAGAGATCTACATTTCTTTTTGCCTCCGTTTCTTCAGAGATGCCTGGGCTGCCACTTACCAGTATGCATTTTTCTCTGATGATGATGAGGGATTTTTGGTCATTCAAATGGCAGGTTCTGGTCTTCATCGACCTGCTGTTCTTTGGATGATGTTTACATTCATATCCTGTATAGACAATGATGCACGGGCAAACGCTTTGCGCCAGGCCTTTGTGTACTTTTGCCAGATGATCCTCCTGTTTGAGAACTGCTACGTGAACACCTTTTTTCAACTCGACCTTTCTCATGGCTCAGCGTTGTTTGGACATGTTGCTATGGTGCAGGGCTCCTGGACGCCGCCCAAGTACCACAATGTGGTGGCCTGTGGACCTTGCTTCCTTTGCTTCAGTCTGATCATCGCTTACACTACTCGCTTTCTGCTACTACCCGCGGTTGAATGGTACCTACCTTTTTCGTGGTGTTTGTGTTGAAGAAGCTACAATGACGGTGATGAACTTGCATCTAGTTCTTTAGGGTTTTCTGATTTGATTGTGGATCTGCTTCGGCGGAGACCTGCTGGTCAGTGATCCTTCGACCATTGGTCGTAAACTTTCCACGATGAAGGCGATGAAAGCCATGAAGGCAATGAAGGCGTGGTGTAGAAAAATACCTTGTTTAAGCAGAGGGCAGGGAGGGCCAAAAATTAGGGCAGAGTTCCCTCAGGAGCCAAGAGGAGCCAATTCCTCAAAAGTTGGAAGGTACGGATTCCTGAACCCTAAAAGTTGGAGTAGTCTTGTTTTCCATGAACATCAAAAAAAACGTCACCCACACAACAACAACCAATCTTTGAGTGGTCATTATCCATACTGGTAGCATCAATGGCAATCTTTGCAATAGACATGAAACCACTTGAAATAAGAGTAGCGATAGTACACCCACAGGATTGTTTTTCCCCACCTGTCAGGTGAGGGTTGTTAGATTTTATGTCAGCCTGCTCCTCCTCCTCGTCGTCCTCCTCCTCCTCTCGTCCTCGTCGTCCTCGTCTTCCCACGACAATCTGCTATCAGTGTTCCTTGCCGGACCTCCACCGCGATCGTCTGCGCTCAGTGTTCCTTGCCGGACCTCAGCCGCTATTTGCGTTCCCTGCCGACCTCAACCGCGACCATCGGCGGCCAGTGTTCCCTGTCAACCGCGACCATCGGCGGCCAGTGTTCCCTACCGGACCTCTACCGCGACCATCTACGGCCAGTGTTCCCTGCCGGACCTCAACCGTGTTCCCTGCTGGACCTCAACCTCGAGATAGAATGTCAGAAGATATGTCAGGAAGAATGCCAGGAGATATGCCAGAAAGAAAGTCAGAGGAAGAAGTGTCAGAAAGAATGTCAGAAAGAATATCAGAAGATATGTCAGCAAGAATGTCAGAAGATATGCCAGAAAGAATGTCAGAAAGAATGCCAGAAGAAATGTCAGAAAGAATGTCAGAAGATATGTCAGACAGAAAGAATGTCAGAAGAAATGTCAGAAAGATTGTCAGAAGATATGTCAGCAAGAATGTCAGAAAGAATGTCAGAAGAAATGTCAGACAGAAAGAATGTCAGAAGAAATGCCAGAAAGAATGTCAGAAGATATGTCAGCAAGAATGTCAGAAGATATGCCAGAAGACAATGTCAGAAAGATATGTCAGACAGAAAGAATGTCAGAAGAAATGTCAGAAAGATTGTCAGAAGATATGACAGAAAGAATGTCAGAAGAAATTTCAGACAGAAAGAATGTCAGAAGAAATGTCAGAAAGAATGTCAGAAGAAATGTCAGAAAGAATGTCAGAAGATATGACAGAAAGTATGTCAGAAGATATGTCAGAAGAGCCGGGACACATTTCAGGAGATAAAATGTATGTCTAACAGCCCTCACCTGACAGGAGATGAGGCTGACAGAAAATCTATCGTGGCTGTCTTGAAATGTCATGGTGGGGATCGCTCGAAGTAAAGTAATTTTATAATCCACACCATCTGTGTCAGTATTTCCAAAGAACCAAAAGGATGTAAAAACAAAACTTGAAATGGGAATAGCGATGGTACACCTTGAGAAGAACTACCAATGATTGATTGTTCATGATTCCTGCGGGATTTCCCTAGCCCTATCTTTTGCCCATGGCATTTCAAGAAGGTTGGGATCTGATAGGGTATAAAAGTGTGAAGGCGATGAAGTCGATGAAGAAGGTCGTTGAGGAGGATGCACCTGCGATGAAGAGCATGAAAGCAATGAAGGCGATGAAAACAATGAAGGCCATGAAGGCAATGAAAAAGTGATTCCTTCAGACAGCGCTACTGGCATCGCTTGAGCTGCTGATGGTGCTCAAGTGACATTGCTTGAAAGGCGTTTTTGCAGGTCCGTAGGGCCTGCTCAAAGCTGTACAGTCAAACATCTTGGAAGCTCACCGGAAAAGGCGAAAAATGTACACAGACTTGGGACCCCTCCTTGAGAGGTAGTGAAAATCATGTATACGTGCCCTTGGTATCGAAAAGTGGTGTTTAACTTTGATGCCAAAATTGCAAGGTCGAGCTTCACTGTTCGCCAGGGAAACTCAGCATAGCAGAGGCATGTTGTAAGCTGGAGGTGTTGCCGGGTCATATCAAAAATATGGGGATGGTTGTGAATGCTTTGATGTTTGTAAGATTTTTCATCGCCACATTCCAGCAGACCCTAATCCAAAGCAACTTGTCACAAAAGAGGAATCCTGGAATCCTACATGAGATTTCAATCACAGTGCATGAAATTTTGGATTTTAGATCTTTCTTTAGTGTTTTCAAGAATATTATGCCTTATAACAGTTAGTGTACAATTTTTTGTTCACATGCAATCCGTTTGCATCAGCCATATAGATGAAGTTCCATGTGGCCACGAATGGTTGCTGGCTGTTTGGTAAAAACATATTGTGAAGTGCGCGATTTCAAAGGAAGGGTCAATTTCAATAAAAATCCCCTGATGCAAGGTCTTCCAGCCTTTCGGTGGAGACAAGTCTGGCTGGCAACGAGGTGGGTGGAGGGTGGCAGGGTTGGATCTCTAGAAGTGACATGGTAAGCAACCTTAAAAGGAAGTTGTTTTAAGGGAAACATCCTTTGTCATTGTTTCTTGATATTATGCTGCTTTGCAGTCCGTCACAAGGACACTTAGGTTGCCTGTCGTTCACAACAGTGTTGAGACCGTCCATGATCAAACTTTATGGGTTTCCCTATCACACCACCCCTATGCTCCAGCTTCATGATGTGTCTAGGAAAGGCACTATTTTTTCCACTGAGGCCTTTTCGTGCCCGCAGTACTTTCGAGCCAGAACTTGTGTGCAGCTGAGAATGTTTGCAGTTTTTCTTGAGGCAAGGGGCGAAGGGGCATTCCAAAATCTGTTGAGGATATTTAAGCATTGAATTTGAAATCATGTATATTATATATATATTTCATATTGTTTCATTTTGTATCATTTTGTTTTGAAGATTCCGAACACAACAGAGCTATGTACAGCTGCAATTGATTGACTTGAAGTCCTGGCCAGCCCAGGCTGTCTCGAACATGAGTTGCAGCAAATTTGGGACAAGGACACCCGCAACGTGCAATCGACGATTTCCAGCGGTGTTTTTTCATCAACACGTGGCTCTATGATTTCAAGTTGCATTTGTTTTGAACAAATATGCTGACATTTGATCTGAATTTGCTGATACTTCAATTCTACGCCTCGGGGGAAAAAAATGTCACCGATTTTTTCGCCGATTACCTGGGTGGGAAGAAATCGGCTCCCCTTGATATTGCATTTTGCCAAGCAACTTTCCGGAAATGCCGGACTTGGCAAGTAGTAGTTTCAATGGGAGTCGCACGAAGTGAGGTCAAATGAGTGCAGAAGTGAATGGAAGGGTTATGTGCACATACAGGTATATAGTTAGGATATGTGATATGCATTTAGAGTTCATAGAGTTGCAGAGTCACATGGAGAAATAGATGCAGAGCCTAACAACAGCAACAACATAATCCCTGTCTACAGAAACTATAATATAGAATATGGTTTCAATTGATATCAATGATATGCTATAATGAGGAGATATCTTCTTGAAGTGTAAAACAGCATTCTTAGATAAATATACGATAAACAAAGACATATAAAACTCAATCTCAGACGACTCGAATTGGGTCCGTCTTAGTTACTTCCTACCGATGCAGCAAGTGTTCTCCTTATGCAGCGACAGGTGATGATTCGAATTTTCCCATACGTTTACACGTTTAATGATGGAATGCTCAAAATGCAGGTGAAAAGTTATTATATATATATAGGTTGGTGTATATTATATAACGTTGGATTTCATATTGATTTGTGATTGCTGTTGTGTTTTACTTGTCATTACAATTATAGACTGTATACACATATTGTTTGAAACTTCCGAATGATCAATGCTGCCCTTCGAAAAAATCATCACGTGACTTAGCCCATGGAAGCGCCCGGGGAAACGTTGTGAAGTGGATACCTAAGGTATACTGCAGGGGGGAGCCCTTTGCTAGAGATGTTTATTGAAACTTCTGATTTTCATAGAGATGTGCATAAAGGGTTATACTGTAGTTATACTTAGTTATGTATGATTAGTATTGTACATAGTTATAGTCTTAGTCTATTTGAAGGCACACCATATTTATATATTCCCTCGAAAATTAGCCCCACATCCCACAATCAAAGGAACATTTCCAGCGCCAAAAAATAGATCGCAGGTGGAAGATATGTTGCAGTTTGTCCTCCGGGTCTTAGTATGGAGTCCCAATGGTTTTGATCACAGAGGATGAGATTGAGAAGTGTTTCAACATTGCTTACATTAGTACTACCTCTGTGGTATTTCTAGTGTTTTTTGATGTTTGTTGAGGCATCACAGAGAGTCTTCCAACTTGTTTCTGTAAAAGATTCCAAAGAGCGTTACATATACCTATTGATTTTATGTGTTTTTTTGCCGTGGGCTGTTCTTGAATACTTGTCTTGCTCCTCCGCCCAACTTCATCATGTCATGTGACGGGTGCAGAAGAAGCAAGACTTTGCCTCACGTCCTGAGGATGATCATGGAGAGGAACTGAGACGCGCGGAAGAGGAGGAGGCACAAAATGAAGAGTGTCATACCTGCTCTTTTTAGATCAATCATGATCCATTCCGTGATCGGTTCGATCATGACTTAAGTTGCAAGCAGACTTGCTACCAAGATCTACCAAGTATTTGTTTATCATGCGTTATCAAAAAATGAATTTCCAATGTTGTAAACAGATGAATTTTATCATGTGATTCATGTGAATATATACCGCTTTCCACTATTTTCAGCCGCAAGAATGTCACAGAATGACGTCCTGTAGAGTGCCAAAGGAAGGGTAAATCACCAACTTTCCCTTCACCAAGGCTGCCAACACATTCGTTGACACGGGTCCTTGCCGGGGATTCCAAACGACATCGGGTTGGCTGATGTTTTGCTGGCCGGGGGGGTGCTATATATGTGCTAATGGCCGGCAAAAGGGATGAAAAGAATGTTTGTACTCCCATTTTTCCATGATAAAACGCTTGAAATATGAGGGGATTCAGAGAAGTTCAATGAACATTCCTCAACAGATAACAGCCTGTGACATCCTGTGACTCTGTCCAGTTGAATCACTTTTGCAATATATATATATAATTGCAATATATTTCCTACAACATGTGATGTCGTGCCTGAATTTTCGAATTTTTTGAGGCCTCACGATCCTTTTCCAAACCAAGAATATGATATGTCAATATGTTGACATATGCTGAATCAACATATGTCAACCAATGAGGCTATCCCACCTTCTTTGGTCAACCCTTTACTAATCCTGGGGATTTGACATGGATTTGACTATGTTTAAACACGTAAAAATTGGTGGAATATTGGCGGAATCAATTTTTGGATCTATATAAACTGATGTAAACTGGTGGTTTCAAATGTTTTTTATTTTCACCCCGATCCCTGGGGAAGATGAACCCATTTTGATAAGCATATTTTTCAAGTGGGTTGGTTCAACCACCAACTAGTGATGTAAACTGGTTAAACTTGAAGTTTTTGGGGTTCCAGGAGTTCCAGCACTTCATTTTTCCGGATCCTCGGATCGCTGTTTGATGGAACGGTGATGGCCGGAACGGTGAAACCCTGATCGACGAACCGAAATCATATAGACGACCTGTCATATAGACTATTATAGACCATTTACAATGAATAAATTGATACAAACATGTTATGATTGTCAAGTTTGGGTTCATATCCATCACCATGTTCATCTTATATCATCCCATATCATTGCAAACCAGCCAAGACACGCCAGACCTTCTGAGGTTCTTCCTATCATCAACAGCTCTTCCTCTCACGGTTGCAAGGTAACTAGCCTCAGGCAACAGATGGAGAAGCTTGGTTAAAAAATTCACTCATTCTGTTGATGGAAGAAATCCTGCACCAGTTGATATGGTAGATAAATCCCATTATTTACAGGGTTTTATACTGTACATCCAAACGGTGGTTGGCCTTGGGATTTCTGGTTGCCATCAACAGTGTTTCACCAAGGTTTTAAGGCTGCCCGTGATGCCACCATCAAAGGTGCCTGACGATGGATAAAACGGGAGCTGCTGCTAGGGACCCATGGCATAGTCGTGAGGAAGTAAAAGGACTTGCGAATTTTCATGTGGGTGTTTCCAAAAATAGGGGTACCCCAAAATGGATGTTTATAATGGAACACCCTATTAAGATGGATGATTTGGGGGTACCACTATTTTCGGAAATATCCATGTGGTTGCATTTTTGTTGCTAGTGAAGTGCAATCTCGCCACGTGTTTATTGCAAGAATACCATGTCCGATACACCCTTCCGTAGGTGTGTTTCAAAAATACCGTGTGCCACACAATGTTATATTAATCAATGTGCAGTATCTTAATATTTGAAACCATGTCCGCTTTATGGAAAAAGCATCTCCTTAAACAGAACGTATGTTACCCTCACGACGTTTATTATTCGCCCCTGGAAATTAGGCCGGGCCCCAAAAACAAAACGATCATCTTCTAACCATCCAATTTTCAGGGGCCATGTTAGATTCAGGGAGGGTACGGTATATACATTTACTTACCTGCATGAAAGCTGAAAAATGGCCACATGAACAAGGGGAAATGGCTTGGTAAATATTCCCTACATCATGGAACATCTTTTTATTCAATTTTTTTTCGAGAAGTCGAAGTCTTTTTCGCACGTGAAAATCTGTCAGGTGTAGATATTCTACAAGGAGCCACGATGCACATGCTTTGATCGGTGGCCTAAAAACTGGTGAAGTGGGCACCCTGCTGGTCCCATGACATTTTTTAGGGGACTTTGGGAAGATGACGGGAAGATTCAAATTTCATCAATGGGTACAATTCACTAAGTTCTTTTTTTGTTTGGGGAATATGTTCAACATGTTTTTGAGAAAGCACCTCTTGCTATCATTGTCACATTTGTTTTCTCTCCTCAAACTCTCTGTTGATGAAAGACTCCGATGCTAATGCTGAATTTTTTAAGGTGCTGCGTGCTTCCAAAGTTCCTCCCAGCTGAAACTGGAGCAGGCAAGCCCTGAATAGGGAGAGCCTGGTGGCGCATGGGTTTTTGCACAGAAATTTTGGGGTCCACCAAAAAGGGGCTTTGATTTGTGATGCTTTGTGATGTTTTGAAGTTGACTTCTGGTGTAGCCCACACAATCGAATGAATGATTCTCCGCTTGATACTGCCAGATCAATATGATGCGGCTTTCAAAGGATAGCAGTTAATGCATGTTGATCGTAATGCATTTTTGGGAACCAACTTTTTTTTACTGCGCATGCTGCCGGGCAACTTGTTGGTATGCAGCAATCAATGGCATGGGGGGTTTCAGTCCATGGATTGCCAGGTCGAGAACTTTACATCTTCTGCCCTACTTTCCTTGCAGGTGCATCTGGTCAAAGAAGAAGCAATGCTCTTTTGATACACAAATGTTTGTTATGATTTTTTCGCAATGTGGAGATTGGTTCCTCACTCAGTTGTCAAGATTACCCTCCCCCACACTAACATAGCCCCTGAAAATAGGCGGGGCCCCAAAAGAAAACTAGTCTTCTAACCATGCATTTTCAGGGGCGAGCTGTTAGTTTCAGGGAAGGTAAGTCAATATTCATTTAATAAACATCAAGGCTTTTGTTGGGTTGCTTGGTCGGAATCCCCGGGATTTTTAGGATCGTATGGGCGCCATTTTCACGGAACAAGTCATCCAGGACTGCATCTTGGCCGCGAAGGTGAGATACGTATCACAGAAACAGGGGACCCAGTCAAAAGGAAAGACTGGAAAACCCATACGGTACAAGTCCCACATGTTTTTTTTTCCTAGCTGCTTGCTGTAGTTTTTTTTGGCATCTTTAAGATTTCAAGTTTCCACCCGACAAAAAAAAGGTATTTTTCTCATATGTAGAGATATACGGTGTACAGTGTATATGTGTATGTATCTCACTATATATGTCTCACTATCTATACATGTGTGAATCTCATGATGTTTTGGGTTTTTTTCAATATGTTTGGAATTTTCACCCCGAAAACTGGGGTAAGATGAACCTATTTTGACGAGTCATATTTTTCAAAGGATTTTCTCACCTTGAAACCCATGTTTGACCCTGCAGGACCGATCTCCTGATGCCGCATGTTCTCTGCGATACGTGGACTCCCTTTCGGAAGGCTGCAACAACCAGAACATCCCCATAAAACTGGCTGGGGGATCAATTGATGAGACCACGAGGCAAAAAACACCACAAATGACCAAAAACCGGCAAATCCAGATATGTAGAGGCTGGAAGACTTGAATCTTCAGTTTTTTTGTGTCCCGCCTACGTTTCATTTGGCTAGTAGAATCCTCCATCGGACCAGGTGTGACATTTCCAGCCAAAGGACGTTTTCTGCCGGTGTTGAGGCCCAGTCTCAGGAGTGGCAACTGAGTGAAAATTTCGGCATCCCATTTGATGGATGGTGGTTGCTTAGGGATGGAACCAACAGATTATATAGAATGATCCGTACTAAACAAGGTGGTGTTTAGTCCCTTATTTAACGATTTTGCAACCCAAATTGAGTTTGCTCATTGTGCAACTATGATTGTTTTTTCATCCTTTCATATCCTTTCTGAAAGGAATGGAAGTTGGTGTTTCTGAAACGAACTTGAAGGGTCCAGGGTTCAGATGCGATTGAAACAACTGGAAATTCAGAAAAGTCGCCTTACTGGATGAGTACAATATGTTTTCACGACTTTTGATGTAAGCAGAAGCCAGACACATTTCGATGAAATGGACAATGAATCCGATCAGTGCACTGTTTTTTTGGCACCACCCGTGCACAAAATCTCCAAAGCATGCACACCATTAGAGGATGATCCGCAAAAGAGGAAGGCTACTTTGTTCAGTAAATGGCATTGCCTCCAAAGAAGGTAAGAGCGGCTTCAAAGAAAATAATCATAGGCTCAAAGATTGAAAGGACTCTCGTGACTAAAGTATGCTGAAGGTTCCATTTTTGGGTCCTGAAGTTGGCTTTTTAATGATGCTACGACTTTCATAGCATTGTGGAGTTTCATTTTTGGGTCCTGTATTTCACGGTGCGTCGGGGATTTGGGCCTTTTGCGTTGAGGCCTTTCGTTGGTCGTCAAAGGGCATGCTGGAGACATTTTCCAATTGGATGGATCGCGTCCACCCACCCAAAACGGGCTGGTAAACAGGAGATTTTCCACCACAAGAACAACAAGTGGCATCTCAAATAGCAGCACAAGTAACAACTCCAAAAAATCACTTCAGTTTCTTTCCTGGACAATAATAAACATCTATGATATTCACAAGATGTATGAGATGTCCACACCTCCTTCCCAGAGCGGTTAGTTGTCAAATAAGTTCGACTCTGCCCAACCTTGGTGTGTTGGCTTGAACAGATAATTTGGGCAGACTGGTGTTGGCCCAAAATAGTATATAGTGTGATTGGTGAAAGAATGAGCAACTCATTCTCCAATTCACTATATATATACACAATATTACACAATTATATAATTATGCATTTGATTTTATTTGTCAGTTTGGAAACCTTTGGAGATCTTTTGTTGTGTTGTTATCACGTTCCTTGTGAGTGATAGCAGATGACAACAGCTCCAACACAGTGCAATGCTTCTATTTGTTGTACGATGATACTGCATCGTTTAATCATGAACGTTTCATGGTAGCCAAAAAGGAGAATGTTGAAATATCATAGTCATGCGGGTAGACTCCGTCAAATTAGATGCCATTTACAAAACAACCATGCACCTTTGCAGTTCCGAACGTTCGGAACGACGAAGAACCGAGATTGCGCGCCCAAGGTGTTAGCTTTGTTGATGGAAGTTCCTGGATCTTTGTTGCTTCATACTCAGCAGTTTGGGTGAGATTCGGACGGAAAAAAAAGCACTCATCTAGGTGGTGGGTTCAAAGATTTTTTGATTTTTACATCCCTTTTTGGGGAAATGATCCCATTTGACTTGCGCGTATTTTTCAGATGGGTTAGTTCAGCAACCAACTGTTCGTCATTAGGTTGACAACGGGATGATGGGGGATACATCCACCCTGAGGTTTCAGCGAAGCCTGTTGCAGGCCCCTTCCGTTGCTTTCCGGATAGATGTGATTTGATGCGTTTTTCCTGGTTCAAAACATTAGAACTACATGTCATCTCAGGAGGAGGTTATGCCGTTATGCCCATCTCAATCTATCCTTTTTTGGATACCTCGAAGCATTTGATTGGGTGAAGTTCATGTCGATGTATTCTCCAAGGCATCTCCTAGACAGATAATTCTTGAATCGCCATAGCCATATTAACCAATTTTTCCTTCAAAATTCTGTCATGGTTTAGGTTTAGGTTGGTAGTTTTGACTCATCCAACAAACATATATTATATATATATAATTATGTACATACAGAATACAGTATATGATATATGCGATATATGTCTATACATATATGTATATATATACATATATATATGTGATTTGTGTGTTCTTTTTTTCTGCCATCTTTTTTTTGGAAGTCTTTCATTTCAAAACGCCCGGACCAACCGGACCACACCAGCTGGTGTTCTTCTATTCCGAGAGGCCTCAAAGTCGGCGCCTGAAAAACCGTTGAGAACTGTGGAGAACTTGTGGGGATTTTGATAATGATGATGCCAAGCACGATAGAGTTGCATGGCCAGATATGTTCCAGGAAGATATTCTATGTATATTCTGTGTATATATATATGGATTATAAAAAGTAACATGTTGTGATATCATCGTTTATTTTATTTTTTAAATTGAAAAAAAAACATGGCAACCTGCAACTTGGATAAAGAGGCTACAGATGGCTCAGATGGTAGTTTTGGGGTGTCTAAATTCCAGGGCCACCGACAGCACATACTCTTGGAGCATCCCTTTATTCACGGCGATCCAAGGTGATGCGTTCCAACTGCTACTGGGGTTTGAAAGCTCAGAGAGCTTTTGGGGAGGTATCAAGTGGTGTGATCTCAGCAAACAAATTGGGTGATCTTAGCTGCGACCTGGTCATCATTGAAATATGACATTGAAACCGATGATTCTGATATATTCGATGATGTACAAGCACCCTGAATGATCCATGCTTTCGGATGATTCCGCATCATGTTTTAGGATCGGTCCACGTTTTCCCAAGCATGGGCCGCCGAAAGTTGTATTCCAGCCCAAAGACTTCCTAAAAATTTGGGACATTTTGCATCAGTTCACGGTACTCGTACATAATTTTGTATAGGTGATTCATAGTCTCTATATAGATATTTTTTTGCTTGAGGTTTCAATTACTCGCCTTTTGAATGGCAACGAAACCTACTATTTGCTTCCCTTCAGAAGTGTTCCAACGAATTTCAGGCAGCTGAAGGGTTGTTGAATGTTCCCTGTTCCTTTTTTAGGTAAAAGGAATCTGAGCAGATTTCATGAAGAAGGACTGGTAGGTCGAGTAGTGATGGTAGTGATAAATAGTATCAATCACATCGTATAATTTACACAAAAATACTATACACCTGTGAACCACTATTTGAAGATACATGATTCCCAGCACCCATGTCCCCTCATTCATTTTATTTCGCAACGACTTCAACCCATAGAAATGGCAGTTCAGAAACCCGGTGACCAATCCAAGGGGATCCACGAGTTCCGATGTGGGACCAGTGTCCGAGGTGGGCGGACAAAGCAAGTTGGGACTGGAAAAAATTATGACCAGATTTAGATGTACCCCCTGGAAGTCAACCACCATTTAAAAACATGGTGGGGTTCACTTTTTTTTGCATGATGATAAACCTTTAATAGCAAAAAGATGATATCCTCCAGGGAACTAACATATCCACCAAAAGTGGCATTTTGAAGATGATTTTCCTTTTCCCAAGGTGGGATATGTTAGTTCCCTGGAGGGTAGTGGTTTGGAAACCAACCCATAAAAAAATGGTGGTTCGACTTCCAGGGTGTAGACATGTGCTGGGTCTGAACTCCGATTGGTTTTGTAGAGGATGGTTATGAAGCCCATATGTAAGGGTTAATATGCCCATGGTCCCATGGTAAGGATGTTTTAATGGAAGTTGGGAAGACCATTCTCCAAAATCCGTGACCTTTTGACCCTGGCGCATATATTTGGATGGAATTGTGCGGACCTCATTGGAGATTATTCTTGATGATCAGCCCAACAAGTTTGAAGTTTCAAGGCCAGTACAGTTGGACGCTTTACTCCATTCTCCCAAGATGTGACGTCTGAAATTCACATGACAGTTGATATGATGGTTGCAATGTTTGGATGCAAAGTCGATGTTGGGTGTACTTCAGAAGCTGGAGAGTGAAATTCGAATCTTTGGTCCAAACCTACTGCAAATCACCATCTAGAATAGATTGATCCCTCACCCACCCCCAAAAAAAACATCTCAGATGCTACCTCCCCACTAAAAAAAACCATCCAAAAACAATCAATTCAAACAACCAGTCAAGATTTCATGATTTGAATCATCTCCCAACTGTTGAACCCCAAAAATACATGGCCTCTTTCAATCATTGAACCCGTCAGGCCTTTGAAGTACCCGAGAGATCTGAGATATGTGCAACTCCAAGGCTTTTCATTTTCGTGCGCCAGGCTCGGGGGTTTAAATGGGTAGCGAATGGTGGATAGAGGATGTTTAGAAGGATTTTTTTGCTGGTTGGTTTATGTTGGTGGATATTGTTGTTGTTCATAGTTCATGTCATTGCAAATGCTTGTCATTGAAGATTGACTTCTGAGGTGACATGAACAAACAACACATTTTGTTAAAAGAAAGCTACTCATGCATCCCTTTCCAGGTGGTTTAGTGATTGAATCATCCCAAAACGACCCACAACTTCGGACTCTCAAGTGAATGTATTATCATTGTCACAAGTCCATACCTTGGATCTATACAACCCCCCACCCAGAAACAGTTGTCATAGTCAGGATGCAACAATCCAGCATCCTGGATGCGGGGGGGTATAGTACCCTCCGTAATAAACTAACAGCAAACGCCCCTGAAAATAGGCCGAAGGGCCCCAAAAACGAAAGTACAAAAAAAAGTCTTCCAACCATCAGATTTATTTTCAGGTGCAAATTATGTTAGTTTCAGGGAGGGTAGATCTCCAATCCCATAGCAATCTTTGGTCCAACGCCTGCAGATCGACTCTAGGCAGTTGAAACAGAGAAGCTGATGAAGTGCTACCAGGATCTTAAGGTGAACGGTTGGTTGCTTGGTTGGTAAATTTTCTTCATGGTTTATAAATAGGGCTGAAGGACCTGGAAGATACAAAAACCCTGCAAATATTGGGATAAACAATATCCTCCAGAATTTCAAGGATGATTTTAAGGCAATTTTGCCCTGATGTGACAAAGTGCTGGGCTCCAAACCACTCATTGACCGTAACCTTTTTTCTATGGCTTCCATGTCATGTCATTAGATCCAGTATCTTCCGTGTGGTTCTGACCTCGCCACTTGTTTTAAAGGATTTCTTGCAGGGAAGCATGAGCTATGCTCATGTCAAAATGGATCACTCGGACACAAACGAAACTCCGTTTGCACCAAAACCATCCAAAACCATTCAGAAGCACATATTATGAACATTAAACAGATATTACATGATATTACTATGCACAAAAGAGGGGCAGTACACTGCAGATTGTAGATCATGCTTGAACAGCTTGTATGCACCGACTCCGACCTCGAACCGTCGCGATTCGATGCGTTGATGCCCCGGAGGCTGCGGATGTGAAGATGCTTTGGGTCTGGGTCTCTTAGGATGTTTTTTTGGGGGAAGCAGAGTTGCGAGCCTTTTTCACACAGCAAATGATGAAACTCGACTCAACACTTAGGTGTATGTTTGATTAGATTGGACGATTGGATGATGCTGATAGCATTGGATACAATTAGATACAATTACTTTGGATATATTGTACGAAGAAGCATTTCCGTGAATCTGCTGCTGAGATCTTTCAATGATTTTCTCATTCATCCCGTGCAAAAGCCATTTAAAAAAAATGCAAGCCTTTATCCTTTCATCTCCTACAAGAAGTGTTGATTTTCGGTCCCCCAAAAAACCATACAGCTAAGGGAGTTTGTTACCATTTTCACCACCAAACCGTGGCTTTTCGATTCAAACAGCCTTCAGGTTTTGACCAACGGATCTCATGTTCGCAGCATGGTGGAGGTGCCAATGGTGGTACTGGTGGCCTTGACCTGCCTTCCCAAAGGGTCGCAGGTCATAAGCTGGACATTGGGAGGTGGGAATCATGAGTAATATTAGTATCCCCCAACGACTAGTGCAGTTCCTTAGTGGATTTAGCCAGGATGTATTTCTTAAGATTAACAATTGCTAATTTAAATTTGTGATGATTTGTGGTGATTTCTTGCTGTACTTTTAAATCATCAATCTACATAGAAGGCCATGTGAAAAACAAGCCAACTCGCGAATAGACTGCATCCACAACTGCTGCAGGCCGGTGCCACTGAGCTTCTTTGGCGTCGCTTCGAGGTCAGTAGGGAAGTAGTCCATGATGGTCAGAAAAAAAAACAAAACACTCAGCTTTTGAAGCCGATCGAAACCAAAAAATCTGGGTATCTCTAATTTCAGAAACAAATGGGAGTTTCCTAAAATGGTGGGTTTCCCCAACAACCCATGGTGTTTTCCTACTAAAAATGATCACCTTTTGGGGTGTGAAATGGGGGTAATTACCACCATTCTTCCGGAAACACCCAAATATCGGGATGCACTTTTAAACGTTTTTTTTTTCCACAACACCGTTGGGGATTCCGAATGGGTTTATCCGTTTCTTTTTTTCCCGAAAAATTACGGAGCGCTTCATGCAGGTGCGCAACGCGGACAGCTTCGTGGCTGCACAATGTGGAGAGTCCTTGGGATGGACAGCAGATGTGGAGGAATCACTGATGACTCTGACCGGTTTTTCCCATGGGGAAAGACGGGTTTTTTTGAAGGCCGGATCTTAACAAAAGGAGCCCGGAAATTCAAAGAGTGAGTTAAGATAGGGATTAAAAGGTGGTGTTTTTGAAAGATGGAAGAAATAATACTATAGTATACATCGATTTGGAAGCAAGGACTGATTATGACCATGGTTTGTGTGGAGACATTTTGTTCTCAAATGTTCTCAAGCTGATTGACGGGCTTTTTCGGCAGGGATGGTTCATCGCAGTTGGTTGCCTATGTCATGTATCCTACGGTTGATGGTATGGTCTGATCCTGCAGCACCGAAAAAATTGCAACAACCGGTGCACTTTGGGTTTGAATACGTGGATTTCAACCATCAACAGAGTGTCCCATCTGTCATGATGAGTCTTGGTCGATGTTCTTTTTGCATCAGGAGCTGCAATGTGATGATACCGAGCACATTTCCAGGCTAAAAGTTTGGAGAATTTGGGGCCTTCCAAGAATTTTGAGAAAAACATCCCGGAAGATCAACATGGAACTTGAGAATACACCCCTGGAAGAGGAAAATCATTTGAACCAAACCATCATTTTCAGGTTCTATATTTATCTTCGGGGGTGTAGAAAAAGACTGCAAATTGCGGGTCCAATGGTTTGTTACACTCTTACACTTGCCCCAAAATCCCGTGTGGGATGAGAGATGAAGGTGTACGCAGAGTTTGTTTGTGGGCCGAAAACTTGTTTAACCAATGTTACGCAGCACCAATCTGTGAAGCGATATCCAGTGAGATATTTTTTATGGAAGGGAAAAATCACTGCAAGAGATTACCGTCCGGAAAACTAACATGACAATGGAAAACTAACCATTTGAAGATGTATCTCCTATTAAGCTTGGTGATTTTCCATTGTCATGTTAGTTTTCGGGAGTGTAATTTTATGCTGGTTGTGCCATTGTCTTGTTGCCATTGCCCTCTTGGTGTGTCTTGTGAAGGCTCTTAACTGCACCAGAAGAAGGAGACCTTTTGTGCATGCCTTATTTGCCTTCTTTAGGGATCCAGTAAACAGGCATTTGGCAACACACACTGAAACCAGGATCGAGACCGAACTGCAAATAGGCGAATCCATTTTCGTCACCCTTCTCAGAAGTGGTTATACTTTATCATGGTCATTCACATGGTCTACTCTTTGTCCAATCGTAAAAGTAGAAAATCGCTGCATACATAAATTGTGTCTATGAATATATCAAATATCTATACAAGATTTACATATTATCAAAGGAAGTTTAGTGGCAAACTTCCGATATACGAACTTTTGGGTAGCCTGACAGGAATAGTAGTCGTAGCAGTAGTAGTCGTAGCAGTAGTAGTCGTAGCAGTAGTAGTCGTAGCAGTGGTAGTCCTAGTAGTAGTAGTCCTAGTAGTAGTAGTCCTAGTAGTAGTAGTCCTAGTAGTAGTAGTCCTAGTAGTAGTAGTCCTAGTAGTAGTAGTCCTAGTAGTAGTAGTCCTAGTAGTAGTAGTCCTAGTAGTAGTAGTAGTAGTAGTAGTAGCAGCAGCAGCGGCAGCAGTAGTAGTAGTAGTAGTAGTAGTAGTAGTAGTAGCAGTAGTAGTAGTAGTGGTAGTAGTAGTAGTAGTAGTCATGTGTCACTTCGTGTCACTTTTCGTGGCAGGCGCAGCATTTGGTGAAGTTCATGTGTCACTTTTC